>WEDG01002593.1:0-45184 GCA_017591395.1 Schistocephalus solidus | reverse complement strand
TGATGTCGTTTTGTGAGGTAATTCGGCACAAGAAAAAAATTCCCGAAAATTCCAAAGAGCAATTACGTTCGTGCAGTTGCAGTTTTAATGTCAGAATCAGAACAAGCGAAGTGTTAACGATTTTCAAACTGTCCAAGCCGGAGAACAAAAATATACATGGTTCCTTTTGCACACGATGACCTGCTCATAACTGCGAGGTCAAAAGCTTGCTTGCTACGAACGGCACTAGCCTTTTACGAAAAGACAATCGGAAGGCAAGAGTAAATTAATGTAAGGTCACCTTGAGAGAGGTCCTGCTTAAAATCAACGAAGAGGGGAGCAATGTCGTTTGTGAAAATCAGGTGTTATTATGAAACATGAAAACTGCGCATTCAGCAGGTCAGGCTGGATTGTAACATTTCTCGTTCTCTGTCACAGTAATCAAACCATGGGAGGCCCTACCTGTAGACGTTGTGATGTAACCATAACTGGCAAGCTTTCAAACGAACCTTGACAGATTTAAGTTCCAACATGAGCCTGAGCGAGAATCACGCCTAATTTTCCCATTTTGTGATCCTCTTTGCACTATTGCAAACAACATGGTTTCCCTGTACACAGTTCTTAAGTATGCATTAAAAAATATGGTACTTAAAGACTCATGCCTATTTCCATCAATAAATTGAAGTGAAAAGACAAGTCAGAGACAGACGAACCTTCTTCAGAAACTGGTCAACGTGATCCTTAAATAATTATCTTTGAGTCTTTTTGAAATACAAAAGATACAATTTAACCTCAGATCTCTAAGTGTAACGGGGACGTTATAAACACCCACAACTAATTTGTTTAATAGCATGTTAACATCTCTTGAAAAGTTTAAATTAAATTGTATACCAACTGCGCTTTATAACGGAGCCGAACTACCTCTTTGTTTTAACCGGGGCTTCTTCAATTGTTGCAGATGGGAAATATCTCCGTAGACTCTAGTGTATCGGACACGCTGCCGCCTCTACGATATGTCATTTTCCATCCATCGTCCCCCTTGTCATTTTAATCGTAACACATTCCATATATCAGAGTCGTACATAACCTAACTCCGTTTACCATTATTCTTAAATTCAGTGTATTGGTATTCCTACCACTTCACGTATATTGTACTTATCATATAAACCTATTTCATACAAATATTGACTACTATATCGATTGCCATGGTTATCTCTTATTCGTGATATTATATCGCAATGAAGAATTCTTCAGAAGACGCAACATGGAGAGATACCCTCGTGAAGAAGGATACTGATTTATATTCGCAGCCCTTTAATTCAGCTCCCTCCTTATCACCGAATTGGCCAGACGCTACAATGGTGGCAGCGAAACCGGACCCTACTACCCCCAGTTATTTCACAACAACCACTTCCCCACCTTGACCATCCCTTTCAACCCAGAGCGTCCAGAGCAGATCCCCTCCTCGCCCCAGAACCCTAAGACCCTGGACACAACATCCGTGACTGGATGGTCGAGTTGTCTTTCTTTCTTTTTGACCTGACCCCTGCCCACCACACGCGATATATGTTACGTTTCCAAACACAACCCGCCCGTAAAATGGCAATGACATCCGGAAATTTCTCTCCTCATGCCTTTCCACACAGCCCCGGACATACTGCTCTCATTATTTGATAAACAGAGTTCCTCCTCGGTAGCTGCTGAACGACTGTACAGCCTCCGCCAAACGCAACAGCCCGCCGAAGAGTTCGCCACCGAGTTAATACAGCTAGCACGTCACGCCTTTCACAAATTACCCCACCGATCGCGATGACCTAGTCCTCGACCGCTTCATATCTGGTCTCCGAGATTGTGCAGTCTCGAAACACTTCACCCTTAACCGACCTACAAACCTGGCAACTGCACTTAAACTCTGCCGGCGGTATGACAATCGCCAAATCCAAGAGACCACTTCGAACCCCTGCAAACCCGCCCCAAGGGACCAAAGATATATCCTATCCCCTTCCACATTCACGCAACCCCCGGATACCCGACCAACTACAAAACAGAACGACGCTCCCGATGCGGTTCCCCAACTACAACACGGGGTTCCTATACCGCACGGCGTACGAACCTCATGTACATGATTGCGGGCACAACTCTCCCTGTAAGTCCCCGTTTGTTAACTCAAATCATTTTAACCATCCCAGTCCTGTCTCTGCATTAACCATTCCGCTGCTCCTCGACAACCCCACGGTCCACGCTCACGTCAATACTGGAGCTAACGCATCCCGGTGATTCCCGTTAACCTCCCACAACATTGACTTAGTCAAATAGAACCATTGCCAACACCCCAGAATCTCTGAGCGGCAAAATGGCACCTCGATACCTATTTCTGGAACTATTTAGTTACAATTGGTCGTCAACGATTCCCATGTAACTCACGACTTCTTAGTGACACCAAGAAGCTCGTGGCCCCTCGTTCTTGGAAAAGACTTCCTTAGGACCCATGACTGTATCGTCAACGCCCGCGACCAACGTTTAAAATTAACCTATCACACAACCGTGACTGCCCCGGCAACCTCTTCCGACGACCCCGACCACGTATATAATGCTGTTATGTCAGCAGTTGCTTTAAATCCCACACGTTTGGCTGACATGCTCCCCCCCTCTCAGTAGGCACCGTAGCACATTCCCAGATGAGGAACCTACTCATGTCTTTTGCCGGACTCTTCACATGGTCCATGGACACAATCGGCCGTACACATCTAATACAGCACACAATCGACACCGGCGAAGCCAAACCTATCTGGCAACCACCACGACGGATCCAAGTACGGTACCGCGACGAGGTCGAACAATGCTGAATGAGTTGTTAGAGGCTAAAATCATCCAACCCTCATCCCCTTGGGCATCCCCCATAGCCTAAGTACTCAAGAAGGACGGTTCCCTACGTCTATGCATTGACTATCGCCGACTAAACGCGTGGCGATACGCGATTCATTTCCACTCCCTCGTTAAGACGATACCCTAGACGCCCTTGGCAGCGCCGCCTGGTTTTCCACACTCAACCTTAAATCTGGGTACTGGCAAGTTGAGATCCACCCCAACAACCGCCACAAAACCCTACACTTTGGAGTCTGTAACGCCGCTGCAACCTTCCAACGCCTCATGTACCATATACTACAGCCCCTTTTTCCGTATAAAGGCCTCGTCTGCTTTGACGATATTATAGTTTTTGGGCGCTCCACGCAGGAACACAATGACAACTAACGAGAGGTACTTGAGGCCCTCCAGGATGCAGGCCTCACACTTAGGCCGACAAAATGCCTTTTCCTGCGGGCTGAAGTACATTTCCTGGGACACCTCATCGCTCCTGGATATATATCCCCCCTACCTGACCGCGTGGAACGGGTATGCACCTGGCCGACGCCAACGAACCAGGAAGAAATACGCAGCTTTCTAGGGCTAGTATCGTAGTACAGGCGTTTCATACGCAACTGCGCTTACACTGCAAACCCACTACACAAACTCACCGAGAAGGGTAGAGAGTTCGTTTTGTCAGATGACTGCGCTCAAGCCTTCAACGATTTACGAGCTGCTCTATGTTACACCCCATTACTCGCCCTCCAGACTGTAGACAAGGACGCGCCCCCATTCATTTTAGACACAGACGCCAGTAAGTACGCCATCGGTGCAGTTCTGTCACAGGCCGATACAGAAAACTTTCAACAAACAATTTGTTTCGCCAGTAACACCCTGACAAAAACAGAACGCTGGTACTGCACGTTCCACAGAGAGCTGTTAGCTATTATAGTATTCCAAGTCAGTTTAAGCATCTACTGATCGGCAAACGTTTTACCCTACGCACAGACCACCGAGCATTACAGTGGTTGGGCTCATTCAAGGATCCCATGGAACAACTCGCACGCTGGCAAGAATTCCTGCAGGACTTCGACTTTGACTGAGTGCTCCACTGAGGGCAAAAGCACGGCAACGCGGATGCGCTGTCACGGTAACCGCAAAATGACGATCTTATAACGGACGCAATGACGCGAGTATTAACGCTATCACAACCTCAGAACCCACAAGACACATCTGGTCGATAAATCAGAGCAGCGATCATGAAACAGCTATCATTTATCGCCATCTTACCGAAGGTAGTGTGTCAGGTGAACATGGGGGAAGTCGACCGCGGTATGGTTTGAGTTTAGAAAGTGGGCTGTAAATGGGGTCGCCTTGGGTTGTACCGCATCCCTTTAGCAGGAAGTTGGTAGGGAAAAACGTGTAAAAAATGACGAAGGGGCCTCGCCAGGGGTGGTGGAACTTAAAGGGTGTGCCACGGGGTGGTACATTGTTGAGGTGTAAGACTAAGTCGCCAGTTTTGAAGGTTTGTCCCGAAAATGTACGTTTGTGGTTCAACTTTTTGATGTGTCGCTGCGGTTTGAATTGAGGACCGGGCGGCGTTATGTGCCTGTTGAATAACTTGACGTAGGCGTGTGCCGTATTCTGTGGTTAACATTGGGTCTGCGGTTTGTAGAGGATGAGTTAAATCACTTGGAAAGCGTAAGTCGCGACCTGTGTTCAAGAAAGGTGGTGTAAAGCCCGTGGTGGAGTGTATTGAACCGCGGTGAGCTAGTAAGCAGAATGGAAGGTGGATATCCCAATCGTGTTCATGATCTTCTTGTATGAAAGCTAGAAGCGTGTTTTTGAGTGTACGATTTGTTCTCTCGACAAGCCCATTTCCTTCTGGGTGATAAGGGGTTGTACGAGTTTTGTGGACGTCTAGTAGTTGACAAACTTCTCGAAATAGCCGGGAGTCGAAATTAGAACCGCAATCGGAATGGAATGCCAGGGGTGCACCCCAACGGCTAACCCATTCGCGGGTTATGGCATTTGTCACGGATTGGGCGTCTTGGTGCAACAAAGGTATTGCTTCGACCCATTTAGTGAAATAGTCTATCATGACTTATATGTACTCGTGACTCGTACTGATATTGGCAAATGTCCGATAATGTCCAGGCCGACGCGTTCGCCCGGGAAGCCAGTTTTCATCGATTGCATGGGTGCCCTCGGGGATGGGATAGGGGATTTTAATGTAGCACACGTGTTGCAAGATTGACAAAATTGCAAAACAGATGACCGAAGTTGTGGCCACCAGAACCGCGTACGGGCTGCCAGCTCTGTCTGTTTCTGTCCTCTTTGTCCTTACTCTTTGTGGAGGTTTGTCAGTACACTTTTCACAAGCGAGTCTGGTACTACGGGACGTAACCGGTTTGTGTGTTGTTCGCGGTAGAAAAGGATGTCATGTTCTAGTGTTAGGTTGGTCCAATGATTAAGGAGGAGTCTTGCGCCTTGGCTGGAATCGAGCATCTCTTGTGAATTTGGCTTATTCTTGCCCTGTAGAATATGCTGGTATATAACAGACGTGTCGGGGTCTGTCTGTTGGGCTGAAGAGCAGACATTTCGTGTCTGTTCGTCGACGCTGACTGCGTTCACTATGGGTTCTGGAGATTCATCGTTGGGTGGTGTAGTGGGCTCTAGGCGGGACAAGGCGTCTGCATTTGTATGCTTTGAACCTGGGCGGTATTGGAATTCAAAGTTGAAGTCTTGTAGGATTTCCTGCCAACGGGCTAACTGGTCCAGTGGATCTTTGAATGACTGTAGCCATTTGAGTGCCCTGCGGTCGGTGCGTAGAAGGAAACGTTTGCCTCTGAGGAAGTGTTGAAAATGTTGAACGAACGTTACTATAGCCAGCAATTCCCGTCGGTACGTGCAGTAGTTTCGTTGTGTCTCTGATAGCGTGTGACTGGCGAAACCGATGGGGTGTTCTAATCCATGATTATCTCTCTGGGAGAGGACGGCTCCCATTGCGAAACCACTAGTGTCAGTGTCTAGTATGAAAGGTGGAGCGTCGGTTTCTGTATTAGGTAACGTAAGGATTGGTGCTGAACAGAGTGCTGATTTTAGTGTACGGAAAGCCTCGTCGCATTCGGAGGTCCACTTAAATGTTTTGCCTTTCTCTGTCAGTTTATGGAGGGGTGAGGCTATACCTGCGAAATTGCGGATGAATCAGCGATAATAAGACGCATAACCAACGAAGCTCCTAAATTGAGTCTGGTTCAGCGGTGTTGGCCAGTTTTGAATTCGATTTATCTTTTCGGGATCGTAGGAATCTGTCCTGGTGATACCCGGTAGCCCAGGAAGCTAACTTCTGGTCTTAAAAACACGCATTTGTTAGGGTTCAGTATCAGACCCGCATCTCTGAGGGCTGTGAGGACTAGTTTTAGGTTAGCGTTGTGTTCGCGTACAGTCCGGCCGAAAATGATAATGTCTTCTAAGTAGATGAGACAAGTGTGGGGGAATCGATGTCGGGGGGCCTGTTGCATGAGGCGTTGGAACGTCGCGGCAGCATAACATAAAAAAGGAAGTGTCTGGAACTCAAAAAGGCCTTGGGGTACCGTGAATGCGGTTTTGTGTCAATCCTTGGAGTCTATTTCAACCTGCTAGTATCCGGACTTGAGATCCAAGGTTGAAAACCATCTTGCGTCGTCTATGGCGTCTAGTGTATCATCGATACGGGGTAACGGGAAAGAGTCACGCACGGTAACCGCATTTAGCCGCCAGTAGTCGAAGCACAACCGTAGTTTACCGTCTTTCTTGGTAACGAGGGCAATGGGTGATGCCCATGGTGAAGATGAGGGGTGGATAATGTCTACATTCAATAGTTCGTCTAACAGCTTCTCGACCTCGGCTTTATAATAGATGGGGATGCGGCGGGGTGGTTGCCACAGTGGTTTGGTGGAACCTGTATCAATCACATGACGCGTTAAATTTGTGCGTCCGATTTCTGAAGGTGCTCAGGCAAATAATTCGGGGAATGTTGGCAGAATTGACTTGAGTTCTGTCTTATGGTGGGGGTCTACTTCGGAAATTTGAGATAACAGTTCGTCAATATTTGTTGGATGGAACCTTACTGCTGCAATCACCGCTTCATATATCTGATCGGTGTTCGTCTCTGTCGGTATATTTGTACGGGTCGGTGCAGTTCTTAGGCTTAACTTCCGATCTTTGACATGTATAATGCAGTCTGCTGTGGAGAGGAAATCGCCCCCAAGTATGAAATCCCAATCGAGGTTAGGGGTGACTAAGAAGCCGGGTCGGATCGTTGTAGAGCCGAGCCGCACAGACAACTGTATCTTACCGTGATTGTCATCAGGGTGTTATTGGCCGTCTTAGGGTTCAGTCTATTGTAGGGTCTGATTGCCGCCATGTATATGTATGGAGGGATCGTAGAGGTATTTACGACTGAAACATAAGCTCCCGTATCGATAAGTGCGCGTTTTTTATATCCCACGTAGTAAATATATACGGTAAGTGGTGGGAATATGGAGGTAATCTGGGCGCAAGAAGGGATAACATAGCTAGACTTACAGTTGGAGTTGTGTCCGCAGTGACGGGCTCGAGATCCGAAGGCAGCACAATACTGACAACCCGGGTAGTATTTCGGGAACCGGACTGGCATTTGACGCGTCTGTCGGGATGGTACGTCAGGTAGAGTGTTGCTGGCCTGGCTAGGTATGTTTAGTATGTCTGCGTGTGTCTGAAAATCGTCGTATCTATTGCATTGACGGATTGTTGCCGCCAGACTTGGTGGTGGGTGTAAGACGAAAATTTTTGTGGTCGTGCGATCGAGGAGGAGGTGTTGTATGAGTTCAACCCAATTGACCTGTGGTAGTGTGGGGAAAGCAAGTGATGCTAAGAGACCGAGTTCTCGGGCAAAGTCGTCTACAGATTGGTTGCGCTTCTGGCGGAGGTTCGCAAAACATTGATTGGCGGTACCCGGACTTAACTGGTTGTCGAAGACGGTGGACAGCAGAGCAGTTGCCGTAGGAAATGGGATGTAAATGTTAATTCCTGCAGTAAGGGCAAGTTTGCGGGTTGGAGGGGAGAGGAATCTTAACATATAATGGGTGTGATTGGTTTGAGGGACATCGGCGAGGAAAAAGGAGAGTTCGAGCAGCCATTACTGAAGGTTTTGGCCCGGTTGGTAAGCATCAGGGGATAGAAGTGGGTCGGGGTGGTTGTCTGTCCTAGGGGTAGGAGGGTTCTGAGTGTGGGACGTCTGAGGCTGTAAAAGAGGTGAGTACGGGTTGACACCGGCTGCCACCAATATAACGTCTTTCTTCTTTCTGTTAATAGGATGTTGACTCGTTCCTGCGATATCAGGCGTAGATACAGGGGATGACTTTTCACAGTCTAAAAGGGCCGGCTCTGTAAGAGATTCATCCATTTCGGACTTGTCTTGCTGGAGGGACTCACTCATATCAAGGTATACAGAAGCAGATAATGTAGAGTTTAGATGTTTTTTATTCGTGAGAGTACGTTACCGATGAAATGCAGGAGACTAATAACGATAAATTGAATCTGAGGAAAGATTCAATAGCGATAGAAAATACAAGGGTTTGACTTCACCAGGATGGAAGGTTTTACAGAGAGAAAGGTATATCGTTGGACGATTGATCCTTTGAAGGATGTAGGTCTTTGGACTGCGGGGACCCGACTACCGCCATGGTCGCTGAGATCGAGATCGGAAAAGGAAAAACGAAAGTGAAAGTTTTTAAACCTCCTGCCGGTCATCCGACCGTCCTGTCCGTTTCACCTTTTAAAGCACCAAATCACCCAATCACGTAATATCGCGCGGACGCCTTCATCAGCAGTTCCGCATTCAGTACCAACGAAGATTGGAGTAACTCCAATTTACGTTGCAGGTCTCGAATACTGTTCTATAAGTTAGATATATATATTTAAAATATAAATAATCGGCTGAACTTTAAAGTTAGTGGATGGTGAATTACACTGTAACCACTCAAGCAGCGTTCGAGGGGCCTTGTAGACGCCTCGTGTTGGCGGATTCCAATTCGTAGAGGTCCGCCCAGCCGCCACTGCCCACAGATATCAGCGTAAACTAAGTTGAGGTGAATATCTGGAAACATGCTTGGCCCTTTTTCGGCCTTTAGAATTAATGTCGATGGCACTATCGTCACCAAATGGCTTTGATTAGCTGCCGGAGGTCAGTGATGTTGCGACATGCGAGACAGGCCAGTTATGATTCTTAGATGGATTATTACATGAATAATCCCGGTCGGCGCACAGTTTGTCACCGTCCCTGCACCACCTGGTGGGGAGCATACGGTGGACCTCGTCGAAATCGACGGTCGAACTGTCAGATGGATTATTAAACAACACAAATCTGCCTTCCAGCTGCCGGTGAAGTACGATTTTAGTACCTTCGCTGATTTCTTGAAAGTCCAACCGACTACTGATAGGTCGTGCGATTGGATTAGCAGGTAGTTCATAAGCCGGTTGTACATATCGGATTGTGGTCTTTATATTAAAGGACCTTTACCTTCCGCAGGCGGGTTAAGTTTTATTAACAAAAACCTGACATTTGGAAAGAATATTCAATTTTTTGTGGAGTTTGTCAAGGAAATCGGCTTTATCCCTGTTACGCCGTGCTGTAGAGCATCACATAAAAGGGCTCGATATTACCATTGCGCTCTGACCTGTCCATGGCTAGCAGCTTTTCTCGAGGCTTCCCATCCTCCGCTCGCCCTCTTTCCGGTTCCTTTTCCAATGGAGAAGTATTTAAGTATGTGCGTGTACCGTTCCATCTTCGACACTTATAGCAGTTTTTGAACGAAGGCAGCATGTTCTGTCATCATGATGCCCATTTCCTTATGCGGCTAGGAAGACTAAAGGCATGCGAAGATTCAATCAGATTGTTCCAACGAGTTAAATGCGAAGGCCAAGAATATATTTCGCTCTCTCATCACTCAATGTTCCCTTAACTGATAACAGCTCGGCATCCTACATTGTCATGCATGACATGGTAAATCCTTCTTGCCTAAAACATGAAACTATTTTTTCTCCCTGCAGTATTTCGCTATGTGAGTCAGGAAAAGAAGGGACTTAATTAAAAATTCAGATTTTGGGATTTATTATCTGGCGAAATATAAGCTATAAACTTCCCTGAAAAAGGGAAGCTAAGGCCACAAGCGGAGATGCTCACAGCATTTCCTCGTAAAAACGTGTTAGAGAAAACTTATGTAGGACTTCGACTCCTAAAAAAGCTGCTTTGCCCTATTTGTCAATAGTAGAGAAAGTTAAGCGGACAAAAAACACCCTTATGTGGCAAAACCCGACGTAAAGGTATACTCAATAATAAGATAGTTGCTAATCGTGCATTTTTTGCATGCGAACGCTGCTATAGTAGTAAGGCGATTTAAACTCGATGACAAAATGTTTAGGTAGTTATAACGCGTCGATGGCAACTTTAGCCTCTCTTTCAATATTGACTCAAACTTGACATTTCGACATTCTCGATAAGCGGAGAAGACGGTCTGTAGAGTTGTATTTAACGCGCGGTCCATACATTGTTTTGTTCCATTGCAATGCAGTGCCCCTTTCTCGTTTCGTGCATTTATCTCCACCCAGAATTCGTAAGCGGAACAAACATCTTCAGATAACGTCCAAAAAGGAAGCTTACAGGTTAGACGCTAGGAGCTAAGTGTTTGGGCCATCGGTACGGTGTAGTCCAATCAACTATATATTTCGGGTCATGTTGTGGTGCGGGAGAACGTCCTGCTTATTGATCCAACGTCGTTTTTTACTACTCATGGTACCAAGATGCGCATACTGAGGGAAAATGCTTACATTATACACTATTTACTCCTTTCATGCAGTTCATAAACTCTGTTTAAATTAGCGTTTATTGGTGACGACTGACGAAATAATGGAATTAGCACCCACAGAAGAATCCAAATATGTTGACGTTGCTACAATGCGTGCCAGAATTGAATTCCTGACTTCGGAGTTTTCATCTCTATCCACGAAATATGCAAACATCAAAAACGAACTGGACAAAAGGTCTTGCCAGTGCTCTGATTCTGCGTCCAATTTTTCGAGAAACCTTGTGCAATTTGTTGCCAGTCTTTTTGATAACCAACAATACAGCGACGTTGTATTTAAGACAAAGTCTAACCTGATAAAGGCCCATCGTTTCGTCTTGGAAGCGCGAGGGGCACGATGGTCGGAAGCAGGAGAACCAGCTGATTCCAAATTTATAGACATTTCATGTACATTTTGAATGCTTTTAAAGCTCGTTTAGATATTCAAGAGGACGTGGCTAGAACCTTTGTAAAGTGGCTCTACACTGGTGACTGCGAGCCTACCACTGAGGCCTCTGACGATTTCCTTCTTCAGTTGCTCAATCTGGCCAGAAGCTTCCACCTTCCTCTACTTACTGAAAGGCAAAGGCTTCCCTTATTTTCAGAAGTTTTTGTGTAGGACAGAAACGCTAATTATACCAAGGATTTCAAAGGAAAACTTCGTCAAAATTTTCGGAAGCGCTCATGAAAGCAACGCCAGCAACCTAATGGATCACTGTTTAACCTTTGTGAAGGATATTTATGTAAACCCTTCTGTCACTAAAATTAACGCACTTAGCCGGCTTTCAGTGCTTCCGATCTGGCTCCATTGTCTGCAGAGTGTCTTCTTCCTCTCATTCGGAAGTACTCATCACCCTTCCACGAGGCAGCCCGCCTCAACCGAATAGACGTACTGCAATTACTTTTAACCCGTTGGAATATTATTTCATCTCTTTCGGTAAGTTTCCTCTCCATCTTATGTTATGGCTATTACTCCAGAGAATAAATTCTTCTATAACCAAGCTGACGCAGAGAGCTCCTTACCAAGTCTGCTGAAAACTATGTTTAGTGTAGTTGTCATGCCACACTCACTGCACCCTTCAGCGGTCCCGACTATGTATTTGGGCCTTGTTTTCTGAAGGCATTTGTAGAGTATGTTCCGAAAAGAACGTTATTTTTACTGCATTTTCGGCTGCAGAACGCCATCCTGAAAAGTCGTTAAAATCGTGGAATGCTGTCCAGTCCACAGCTAAGAAGCGATAGCTGCTTCAGGTCTCTCAAGAAACACCTTTTTAACTACAATCGACTGCAATTTTATCAGAACGTGTCTTTCATAAACTTACGGTTTGTGGACTCATAAGATCATTTAGGAATCTTCCGTTCCAATTCCAGAGTGCTGGTTTGTAAAAACATTAGAAACATATTTTTAACATTCCTACTGTGAGTGGTGTGGTAGATTTAGGAGCCTTACTCGTCATATTTTCTTGTACCCAATTCCCGGTGAAACACAGGTATGCCGGGTTACCTACCTTAAGCATCCTAGCCTCACAAACGGATAATGGTCTTTAGGGGCAATGGTTTACAAAAAAGTAATGTGTTATCCACAATAACCGAGTTATCACGACCAGTACCTGCCATTTTCTTGCGTAAAATGCTTGTAAAACATTCCGTTAAATTACACAAATTCCAAGAAATTACGAAGCTTCTGACCACCAAGCAACCTATCCTTCAGACCGGAGGACTCAGAACGAGTAAGATAATGGCGGAGTTAATCACAAGTTCGAAAAATGCCCGAAAATACATGTGCTTTGCCGAAAAAGTTCGAGATCAGTGCCAACAATATCGTCGAAGCCACGATCAGAAGTGCAGTTTTTAAGTCTAAAGATCCACTATTTAGGGGTCAGATATTGGGCGTGACCAACTCTCTCGAAAGGAAAAGTATGTTTAGTTGGAATAGTAATCCCACACTTTCTTTTTAGGCTATCCTTGCCCCTTGTGATTCGAGTTTCTGTTTAATTGACGTTAAATTTCACATTTATTTGGAGATCTTATCGCCTTATTAGCTCTAGCTCATGGGTTTGGCTTCTACATACGTGCTAGCGGGTCTGAGTGAATGCATCTGGGTTAACCATAGTTAATTTACTACTCTCGTATTCGTACCTTTTACTATCTCGGCTTCGTCAGCAATACAGCACATATGGACATGTCGGCTAGATTTTTATCAGGCGTTTGCATTGCATTTTACTGTCCGAATCCCAAATGTCGCCGGTAGCTGCATGTTTGCCACGCATTCGTTTTGGATACTACCGTTGATATTCGCATGCAAGAACGTTGCCAAACGTTAGCATTTCCCAGTGGTCAGTGCACTTCGGGCTTGCTGTGCACGGAAAGTGTCATTATCTTTTCTCCTCTCATTGTATAATAACCTCAGGCGTCGCATTTATTTACTTCAGTAGTATTTTGTAGCTGTTTATTGCCGCAATGAGCATTGAATTAAAAATGGACTCATGGCACTTCAGCCCGGAGGTTGTTAATATATACTTCTATCTTGAGTAAGATGTCATAGTTGACTAACACGACCAATCTCTGGAATCATGCTGTGGCTGATTTGATTTTTTTTTATCGGAAGCCAGGTGATGCACCTTTTTTGACAGAAGCAAACTTTAAAAACTGTGTTTTTGCAGACTGAGGCAAAGTTTCTAATGGAATTATGTCCTTTAACGCTCTTTATAAATCCTCCTCCATACTTTGGAGAGTTTGCCCAAAAGTTGCAAGATTTAGTTCAGAGGATCTCAAAGATAAGCGTATGGTAGCTTAAAACCATATGTCAGCCAGAATTCATAAATGAATGCAACTGTCTCCTTCGTGACCACTAAGTATACTTATTTTTTTTGACAAGACATTTTTAAGAGAAGTGTATAAGGATCTTAAAATGACATTAACTAGGAATATGCAATCTAAGGCTCCGTTTGACCTAATAAAAACCAAGTGACTATGTTCCATAATTTATTCTGAAAAAAGGATATAGGCTAAGTAGTTTGAAATAAGGTTTGATGCCATAGATCAACAGTTCTTTTGGTAATAGGAGTGCTCTTTACATTACTTAAAAATTTGAAGGCACTTCGACAGTAAATGTGTGCTCATTTCAACTATTTGTGCCTTTCGGTCCCTTGTTCATTAATGCAGGTGACTGAAAGTGTGAATGAGTTCGAAGATAAGGGCGAAACTCCACTCAGCCTGGCTCTCAGTTTGGGTAATTTTGACGTGGCATCTACCCTTTTGAAAGCAGGCGCAAGTCTCAGTGTTGTCCTCCATTCCGACCAGCACAGTCTTCTCCAATGTGCTCTGCTTTCTTCCAATACGGCCGCTGCTCTTTACCTGTTAGAACACAAATGCCAAGTAAGTTCGTCAAACAATACTAGCAGTACTAGTCATAATTTTTGCCAGTATCATCATCATCATCATCATCATCATCATCATCATCATCATCATCATCATCATCATCATCATCATCATCATCATCATCATCATCATCATCATCATCATCATCATCATCATCATCATCATCATCATCATCATCATCATCACCATCATCATCATCATCATCATCATCATCATCATCATCATCATCATCATCATCGTCGTCGTCGTCGTCATCATCATCATCATCATCATCATCATTATCATCATCATCATCATCATCATCATCATCATCATCATCATCATCATCATCATCATCATCATCATCATCATCATCATCATCATCATCATCATCATCATCATCATCATCATCATCATCATCATCATCATCATCATCATCATCATCATCATCATCATCATCATCCTCATCATCATCATCAACAACAACAACAACAACAAGAGCAAGAACAACAACGTCACCTTGAGATGGCAGGAACACCGGAAGAAATGGAACCTGCCTCACAGCCTGATTTAGAGGTACTCGCGCGTTCATAAATAGCGGATCACAGAGCGTTCGTCAGCGACGGCTATTTTCACAGTGACGAGACTCTGTTCTTGAAGAAAAGCAGTTAGGAACCATGCAGGAGTAATACCATCAGGCGTCGTGGGTACTGCTGAAGCAACTTGTTTACTTATAAAACGTGCAAGGCATGATGGTATTGGGGCATGACCAATTCAACTCACAATTCAGTGAGACTACATTGGTCGTCCAGCCCAGTCCTAAAACCTTCGATTGGCGTGTGGGTTAGATGAATGAATACACCCACCTTCCGATCCGAAGACTGTGGGAAACCACCAACCCCCCACAACCACCAAGTTACCACAGGCAACTTATGTTCAGAGGGCTGCGGTCTTGTCGGGGTTTAGAGCTACCTGACTTGACGTGACGTGGTCTACTGGTCTCGAACAGAGCAGGTTGCCGACCGAAAACAACAACAGCGATAATTACGCGCACCGTCATCATTATTATAATCATCGCCACATAATAGGGCACCCCAGAAGCTCGCGTTTGGCATTCGGTTGTCGATATAACTGAGTAAAATTAGAATTTTCACGTTTATTAATCTCATACCGAACTGTGATGTGACTTCAAAAAGGATATATGAACCGTTTAATCAAAGAATTGAGAAAATATTGGCACTCAACTCTCCTTTTTAGGGTATATAATCGCACAGCACCTTGCTTCTCAAAGAAGTTTAAAAGTCGATGATTTATGACCCGTTTGAAACTTCGCGCCCTTTATCTTAGAACGTAGACAACAGATAAAATTTATGTTCATGAGTCATTTAATCTTCCTGGACTCGTATTCGTGATTAATCGCTGAACCTTAGCATATAACTAAGCGGAAAAAAAGAAACTCACAAGGATTTCCCTAGTAACAGCGAGTGAAGAGGGAATAGTCCAGCACCGAAGCTTGCGGTAGGTTTACTGCCAGGCAATGGGGAGTTTGGGTCGACTCGCGAAATGGCCAATCTACTCGACGTCCAAAATTTAGTATGGTTCTCTGGATTGGGCCCAGAGGCGGTAAGAAGCCCGTGCGAGTGGAGGTTCTGGCATGTGAGGCAATTCGCGAAGTCGACCTTCAAGGCAGGTTGTTTGGGAATGCTGCTCGCCGTGTTTTCTCAATCCTTAGAAAGTGCTTATAGATCCGAGGTGACTTCTCCATTGCCACGAAGATTCGTGTGTACTGTGCGTCCGTCCGGTCGGTTCTCTACGGTTGTGAATGCTGGGCTCGTCGCGGGGAAGTTGAGCGAAGACCGGAGGTATTTGACCACCGCTGCCAGAGGACTTCGTCTCAAATGACGTAGTCCGCACTTCCTGCGGCAATATCACGAGGATATCTCAGGCCACCCAAGAAAGACGACTGAAGTGGTTTGGACACGTTCTTCGTCGTCCGCCTCACGGGGTCAGATATCCTGGCTCGATCCAGCGCCGATATCCACCTGGAAATGTCGAAAAGGGAGCCAACTAAAGGCCTAGCTCGACAGGGTTCGTTAAGACCTGAAAGTGATTCTTGGACCTTCGGCATTCGGTCACCGTCGCTGGAGAAGAGAATGGGTTGAAATGTCCGGATCCGCTGCCTCAAATCGTCACGCGTCGAGCGGCAGAATACTTGACATCATCGAGACCGGTTAGATCAGGCATGATCACAGCCGCACAAAGCAAGTTCTCGTGATCGGTAACATCAGATGGTGACACATAGGTCTGTCTGCCTACGTTTAAGTTCTCTCTGTCTACTAAATGAAACTATTTCCCCGCCCATTTTGTCTCTTCTAGGTTGAGGCTGTTAATCCGGCCACCCAGGACAGTCCATTGCACCTGCTATGCCGAGGCTTTTGCTCCTCAGCACCACCAGACCACCAAAGAAGGCTGTTGGAAGAGCTTTTGCTCGCTGGCGCAAATACTCAGATCCTTGATCCTAGCGGACAGTAAGTATCAGCACAACATAAGCACGTATAACTGTTCTGTCCTCCTTATATGATTGTGGTGTGCCCCTAAACGGGCCACGTAGTAGATGCGTTGGACCAACACGAGGGCCAAATTAAGGCATGACATGCGTTATTCGGGTTGCACTCCCATAACAAATGCCGAACATGGAGGTGTGGTGGCACGCCTAGGGGCGGCTAGGACTTAGACGACCCGGCCGCGCCAGCCATCTACGTCCTCTCCCGCCTCCGGTCTTCTTGACTTTGTCTTGACACCGGGCTCAGGTGGGGGAGGAGGAGAGAGTACGGTAGCTGCAGCGCAAGGCTACTATCACTTAAAACTTATTCACACGCAAGTCACCGTCCCTGCTCCACCCTTCCATGGAGCATACGGTGGACATCGTCGGACTACGACGGTCGAACTATCGTATATGATTGTGGTTATTTACTGCTGGTTATTTCAATTTTTCTCCTTATATCAACCGAAGAACAGGAATTTCTAAGCGGCTTCCGCTTTTTAAAATTCTTTCTTTTCCTTTTTTTAGGTCAAGCCTCCATCTCTCCATTTTACACCAAAACGAGGTGGCCTTTCAGGTCTTGCTGGCAAATGTCGAATACTGTGACGTTAATTTGCTTAATCGCGATGGAATATCACCCCTGTGGTTGGCTCTTGTGGCCCACTTTGTTTCGAAACCTCTCAATGATGCAGCTATTCGGAGCCTTTCAAATTTGGGATTTGCAGGTACGGGTGACACCTTAGCACTTTATTCACGAGGTTCTTCAAAGAAGTCGGACGTCGAATACCTGTAGCTTTCTGCATCTATAGACAGAGGACAGATTAGCGTTTCATAGTCCATATTCTTAAGGCACAGTATTCCGAGCCTTGCCGTTACCCTACCTTCCACCATCCCTAAGGTATACTATTCGTGCGCCCATTATCCATTAGATTAGAAAGCCTCTGTTGAACCCCTGGTCTTCCCACCCCGAAGTCATGGCCATTTTAGTTTCACTCGCCTTTACCGATAGTGTTTTTTTACTAAAATATACGTTGCTTAACTGTGTAACCTGTGATACCGATTTCGACGATGTCCACCGTATGCTCCACGGAAGGGTGATGCAGGGACGGTGACTTGCGCGTGAATTAGTTTTAAGTGATAGTAGCCTTGCGCTGCAGCTACCGCACTCTCTCCTCCCCCACCTGAGCCCGGTGTCAAGACAGAGTCAAGAAGACCGGAGGCGAGAGAGGACGCAGGTGGCTGGTGCCGCCGGAGCCGCCCCTGGGCGTGCCACCACACCTGGCTCGGATCCCACAGAGTGGGAGTGCCATAAAGGCCACATTAAGAAGGAGTCATTGCAGCCTGACTCTCAGTCCGCCAGTCAGCCACTCCACACAAAACACACGTTGGGCTGACCACGCGGTCCGAGTTATCCCATCAGTTGGCAACCTTCCAAGCCACGGCTTTTAGCGCACCATGATAATTTTAAGCGCGTCAGATTGTTTATAGTGAGGAACATGTGCTGAGCTGTCGACCTCACTCTCTCCCCAACCCCCACCATCAGACAATGTCCGAGCCGGTCAGTTGTCTGATACGGAAGTGGGCGCAGCTGCTGGTGACCTTATCTACGTGTACTACGTACACGACCTGCCCCCCTAAACACAAGCACCAGGATTTCACACAACAGGGGGTTGAACGACTTTTATCTCACAAGTGTGGGATAGCCAGAGGTCACGTTAATGAGCCATCGCAGGCTGACTCTCAGACCACCAGTCAGCCAATCCACACAACACACTGGACTAACTGCGAGGTCTGAGTGTAATTGTCAGTTGGCAACCTTCCAAGCGCGGCGGTTAACGTTACCGCACACGCTTCTCCTCCCCCACCTGAGCCCGGTCTAACGACACAGGCAAGAAGACCGGAGATGAGAGAAGTCGCAGGTGGCTGGCGCGGCCGGAGCCGCCCCTGGGCGTACCACCACACCTGGCTCGGATCCCACAGAGTGGGAGTGCCATAAAGACCACATTAAGAAGGAGCCATTGCAGCCTGACTCTCAGTCCGCCAGTTAGCCACTCCACACAAAACAAACATTGGGCTGACCACGCGATCCGAGTTATCCCGTCAGTTGGCAACCTTCGAAGCCACGGCTTTTAGCGCACCGTGATAGTTTTAAGCGCGTCAGATTGTTTATAGTGAGGAACATGCCCTGAGCTGTCGACCTCACTCTTTCCCCAACCCCCACCACCAGACACTGTCCGAGCCGGTCAGTTGCCTGATGTGGAAGTGGGCGCATCGGCTTACGGATCGGCGTACCTGTCTTCTCGCGCCACAGCACGACCTGGCCCCCATAACGCACACACCAGGATTCACTAACTCAGGGGATATGGAGCAGCCATCGCCGTCTGACTCACAGTCCACTGGTCAGCCACTCGACACACAGTACATACACTGAGCCGACGGCGTGGTCTGGTGTAAGCGTCAGATTGGCAGCCTTCCCAGCCACGGTTTCTAGGACACCGTGATATACTCAGGTACATGGTGATTGTGAGGGTGTTGTCGATGTATTGCTATAGATAGTGTACGCTGATGTAGCTTAGCCTTCGGTGGTTTACCGGAGGTTGTTGTGGAGGCGCATGTGTCCTAATAGGTCCATGTGGTGTGTAAATGTGCGAGAGCAGTGAGGGCAGTGAAGGCAGGCGCGTCGACTGTATGTCGGAGCCCCAGACACTGGTTCATTAGCCTCCGTGCGATGGATTCGCAGGTGACCGACCAGGCCGATGCGTGAGTTGAAGTTGCAAGCGCAGTGTGGGCAGGAGAAATCGGTAGAGGCTGAGGGGATGTCATTCATGGTAATGGGGGTGACAGGGGCGCTAAGAATGGCAGGAGCGGAGGGTGTGCATGGTGTATCGGTGTTGTCGGCATTATGGTGAATTCCGCTGTCATGGATGCGCATGTGACCGAATAGGCCCATGCGATGAGTTAATGCGCGAGGACAGTGAGGGCAGTGGAGATGACGATCTCTGCTGTGTGATGGTGCTCCAGGCATTGGCTCACCGGTCTCTGTACGATGTATTCGCAAGTGACCGATCAGACCGATGCGTGAGGTGAATGTGTGGTCGCATTGAGTACAGCTTTGGGAGAGATTCCCCATCGCTGATGGTGGTGGTGGTAGTGAAGGCGGTGGTGGTTGCGGTGGTGGGGGTAACAGGCGATGAGTAGATGGATGTGGTCTCTATGATGGTGGGAATAATGGAATTGATGCCAGGAGTGAGGGTGGGGGAGTCGAAAGGAGGGTTGGCAGAATTTGACGTAGAAATTGGAATTGCCGGATTGTTGTTGCATTGCGCCCGAAGATGTCCAACCAGGCCGATTCACGCGCTGAAGATGCGTTGACAGCGCGGGCATGTTGGCAGGGCCTGGGCATTGGCGGTGTTGGTCCGGGGCACTAGTGTCTTTCGTGCCGCTCTTTTGGCCTTGGCGGCGGCGATCCGGTTGGTCTCATAGATTGCTGAACCAGTCTTTACTGATCTTCTCCATGCCGGTCTATCCTGGGCGAGGTCCTCCCAGGTCGCCGAGTCGATTTCCAGTTGCTTCAGAGATTTCTTCAAAGTGTCCTTGTAGCGTCATTTTTGACCTCCCTGCCGGCGAGAACCCGTAGCGACATCTCCGTAGAAAAGTCGTTTGGGTAGTCGCTCGTCGTCTATTCTTACCAGGTGGCCGCTCCATCGCAGTTGCACTTGCCTCAGCATGGCATGGATGCTGAGGATTCCGGTCCGCTCCAGGACTTCCGTGTCCGTGATCCTGTCTTGCCATCTCAGTTTCAGTATTCTGCGGAGGCAGCTGAGATGAAAGTGATTCAGCTTCCTGGCTTGGTTCAAGTAGACGGTCCAGGTTTCCGCTCCGTAAAGGAGTGTCGTCAAGACGACGGCCTTGTAGGCCTTGTACATCTTCAGTTTGGTGTTCAGGTGAATACCGTGGCGATTCCACACAGATGCCTGCAGCCGGCCAAAGGCCTGACTAGCTTTGGAGATCCGTTGGGCAACCTCGTCATTGATTCTCGTGTTGCGCGACATCGTGCTTCCTAGATAAGCGAAGGTTTCCACGTTTTTGAGTTGAGCACCGTTGACATCGATTCGAGGAGCATTGTATTCCGCGCTGGGGTGGCGGCTGGCGCATGACAACCGTTTTGGCTGTACTCATTGTTAATCCAAAATCGGCGCAGCCTTCGGCGAAGAGGGTCATGCTCCTTTGCATGTCCTCCTCCGTCACGGTGTTAAGGGCGCAGTCGTCCGCGAAGAGCAAGTCATGGACTGTAGTCGTAGACACGCGCGTTGGAGTCTGCATACGCCGACTGTTGAGAAGGTGCCCGTCAGTTCTGTAGGCGATGCGGATACCAGGCTGCTCATCACGGTAGGCGTCAATCAGAATAGCCGAGAACATGAGACTGAAGAGGGTGGGGGCCAGTACGCAGCCCTGCTTCACTCCGTTGGTCACTGCGATTGCTTCGGATACCGTCCCGTTGTCAGTGCCGCGCACCGTTATCCCGTCATGAAGCTGACGCACCATGTGCGTGAACCGCTCAGGACAACCAAATTTCTGCATGAATTTCCACAGTCCATCACGATTCACCGTGTCAAAGGCTTTCGTTAGATCCACGAAGGTAGTTTATAGATGAGTTCGCATCTCCTGGCACTTCTCTTGTAGTTGGCGGGCGGAAAAGATCATATCGGTTGTTCCGCGGTGTCGGCGGAAGCCACATTGGCTTTCCGAGATCAGGCCCTGCTCTAGGTGACCGTTCAGACGATTGAGAAGGATACGGGCGAAGATCTTCCCGGCGATGTTGAGCAACGAGATGCCTCTGTGATTATCACAGAGTTGCCGATTCCCCTTCCGTTTGTAGAGATGGACGATGGTCGCGTCTTTGAAATCCGGAGGAACTTGTCCTTGGCGCCACATCTCCTGGAAGAGTGTTGTGAGTTCTGCCATCAGCCGGGGCCCACCGTGCTTGTAGACTTCCGGTGGGATTGCGTCGGATCCCGGTGTTTTACCGCTGGAAATCTGCTGCACGGCCCGGATGGTTTCTTGTAGGGAAGGCGGCAGATCCAGGTCATTGTTCGTGTCCACTTGAGGGAGCTGGTCAATGGCAGCATCGAAGATGGCTGATGAGCAATTAAGGACACTTCTGAAGTGCTCGGCCTAGCGCTTCAGAATTTGCGATTCCCCGTCGCGTGCTGTGCCGTCAAGGCTGAGCAGTGGTGCGGTCCCCCTTGATACACGGACCGTAGATGCGCCCTGATGGCTTTGAAAAGTTTTTCATTCTCATTGCGGTCCGCATACCCCTGGATTTCCTCAGCCTTTCGGATCATCCAGGCATCCTGCATCTCTCGCAGTCGTTGCTGCACAATGCGCCGGCATCTGAAGAAGGCTGCTTTGGTGGCGTCAGTCCAAAGGTCCATGTAGGCTTTGTGTAGTCCATTCTTCTCCGCTAGTAAGTTGCTGATGTCGGCGTCATTGTCGTCAAACCAGTCCTGGTGTTGACGGCGTGCGCGTCCGAGGACTTCGAGGGCGGTTGACTGGATGACATTTCGCAGTTGACCCCATCGTGTCTCCACGGTAGCATTATCAGCTGGAGCATGTAGGTCCTCCAGTTTCCTCGGTTATTTGGTTGCTGAAATCAAAACAGTGAGCAGGCAAATTTAATAAAATAGTATTTAACTTACCTGGCGGCCTCTTACCTTGGGGCCTTCGTCGGGGTCGCAGTTGGAGCCTCATCTTGGAGATGACGAGGCGGTGATCTGTCCAACCATCGGCATCGCAGATCGCCTTGGTTACCAGCACGTCCTGTCGATCTCGCCTCCGGACGAGAACATAGTCCAGCAGATGCCAGTGCCGTGAACGAGGGTGCATCGACGTGACCTTCTCCCGCGTCGGAATGCGGAAGTAGGTGTTGGTCAGCAGGAGACGGTGTTCCGCACACGTTCGCAGAAGAAGGAGGCCGTTATCGTTACAGCTACCGTGACCGTGGGGACCCAGCACTCCCTGCCAGGCAGCGTGGTCCGTCCCGACGCGGGCGTTGAAGTCACCAAGGACAATTAACTTGTCCACCTTCGACACAGTCACCAGCAGGGCGTGCAGGTCCTCGTAGAATTTGTCCTTCGCCGCATCAGAGCTCGTCATTGGGGAGCGTAGGCGCTGATGATGGTGGCGAACTGGTCTCCCCGAAGAGGCAGGCGGAGGCTCATCAGGCGGTCATTGATACCCTGCGGCAGACAGGGCAGACATCCCACGATGTCGTTCCGGATGGCAAAGGCAACACCAGCGTCGCGTTGCTCTGCCTTTGGCCGGCCGCTCCAGAAGAAGGTGTTAGCCGGCACCCATCTCCAGCTGACCCTGCTCAGAGAATCTGGTCTCGCTAAGAGCAGCAATGTCCACCTTGTAGCGCGCCAGTTTCCGAGCGACTAGCGCCGTCCTCCGTTCCGGCCAGTTGCTCCTAGGATTGTCTAAAAGAGAACGAACATTCCAGGCTGCTAGTGTGAGTGGCCTCATGCGAGCAGCCTGGAGGGTATGGCGAGGGGTGTTGGGACGGTGGGTATTGTTGTTTGTTTGAGTTTTACGACCGCGTAGTTTGCGATCTGCGAGCCGCGACCGGCTGCAGAAGACGTGATAACCAGCAATTTTTTAAGGCACCTTTTCTAGCCCCTTAATCCGCGAGGAGGAAAGCAGTGCTGTCCCTAAATAGGGCTGCTTGGACATCCCAGACGGCTTCCGAACTCCACTATGGGTCACGATTTTGTTTTAGTGGAAGAACGACCCGAGTTAGCCTCGGCCGCCTACGGGGTTGCTGTCGCCCCCACCGTAGGACTTTTTGAAAGGGGGGAGGTGGGAAGTTCGGGAGTTAGACATACCGGGTGTGGAGGCACACACAACACCGGAGACCCTCACCTGGTTTAGTTCGCCGGTCGTGAAGGTTGCCCGGGGTGTGGCCGCTGGGAAGAAGCCAACTTCGAGGAGCCACAGGTGAGAGTTGAGTACCAGTTAGAGGCGGCCACAGGAGCATTTACCACCTGTACGAGACAAATGGAGCGACCAAACGCTATCTGTGTGGTGCTACCCCTAACTAGTACCCCTACACCCCATAGATATATATATATATATATATATATATATATATATATATGTGTATATATATATGTATATTTATATATATATGCTTAAGCTCTGCCTTAAGAACTGTTGTTAATTCGATGGCAAATACTATCAACAAGTAAAGGGCACCCCAATGAGCTCTCCAATATCGGGGCTACTTGCCGAATTAGTCTTACAGCGACTAGAAGAAGGCGTCTTAAAACGTTTCAAACCAAAGATGTGGCTCCGCTACGTAGATGACACATTCGTTATCATAAAGACTTGTGACGTTGAGAAATTGCACCAGAGTCTGAATGGGGTCTTCCCGACTATAAAATTTAACGCGAAGCTGCAACAAGAGATACACTACCATTCCTAGACGTGAACATACAACGACTCATTGATGGTGGACTCGCAACAAGCGTCCACCGAAAGGATTCTACTGCAGAAATCGTGCTTAACTATGGAAGTAACCACCCTGTGGCCCACAAAAGAAGCTGTGTTCGCACCCTTTTCCATCGGGCCTTCCGCTCTTGCAGCAGCGATGAACTTCTTAAGAAAGAACTATCGTGTTTGTATCAGTTCTTCCGGTCCAATGGATACCCAACGAGCTTCGTGAAAAATTGTCTTCGACGCCAGAGACAAACGCAGAACCTTGGTTCTAATGGAGATATAGTGCCACAGAAATTTTATTACTTTCCTTACATGCAAGGTGTTTCCGAAACAATCTCTCGACAATTAAGTCACTTTGGCATCTCTGTCGATCAAAAGCCTGCGTCCTCCATACGCGCAACCCTATGCAGAGTAAAGGACCCTCTTCCAAAAGAGCAATTAAGCCATGTCATTTACCGCATACCGTGCGCCAACTGCCCTTCTGTTTACATTGTCCATACAGGCCGACGTCTTGGGACTCGCATCAACGAACATAAGCTAGCCATTCGCCGACGTGACCCCGTATCGCTCGTGTTTGCGCACTCCCTTGAATGCGACCATCACTTCAATTCGGGCGGTACCGAAGTGATCGCCATAGCCAACACCAAACAAGCTCGAGAATTCCTCGAAGCTTGGCACTCTAGCACAACCGCCACGTTAACCTAGATGCTAATTTCGAAGGATTACGTGCACGATTTACTAACGTTCGCCCATCCCCTAGCTACGACTGCTAATCCTTGCGGCTTTTAATCTCACTTTTCGCCAACCCCACTTCACACATGGTGAACCGCAATTCAACATTCAACACCTCCAACCAACGCAATGCCCCTACATCAGACCCGGAACCATGATAGATAATCTAGCCGGCCGTAGTTACTCGCCGCCCACCTCCCCCTCCCAAATAAGCCAATGTAATTGTTCTCTTCTCACCTCTCCCGTCCTAAAACATGCCCCGATTAATGGTCAACCCACCACCCACTCGCACCAGCTGTTTGTTTGTCACCATCTGTCCTGTCGCGCCACTTCACTTTCTCTTCTGTTCATTTCGTCTGACGACGGGTTGGTGTCACCAACTTGAAAAATTTACGAGTACAACTCCATTTCCGAAGAGCATTTTTCTTTTCCTTATACTATCTCGGGATGCAAACCACCTCTGTTATTCATATATATATATATATATGATAGTGTGGGGCTCACCGATCTGCTTAAGGAACATGCATGTTCCGTTGTGCCCTGGAGCTCAGACTAGAGCCCTCGCAGGCGGTCGCATAGCGACGTATTTGAATCGACAGATGTCATTTTGAAGCATATGTCACACGGCATTCTCAAACTGCGATCATAGCTATTTCAACGCGTCCTTGAGCCGAAGAGATGACGAGAATAGATGATAGGCTGAATGGTCAGAGAGGTCAGATAGATGGAATGATCGCAGTGATTACTGCGACGAGTCGACAGGTCGAATGGCGATACACTAGGTATTGCGTCGACCGCTGGACATGCATAGATGAGAGCTGGGTTAGCGTTTGATACGTAGAGTGGAGCTATCAAGACGAGGACTGTGACCCACGTCATCGCATAATCGCCGGCACCTAGCCACCACGTCACCGTCTACAGCTGCGACCCGCACACCCGGATCGAAATGGCCATTCCGGACTCCCCTTGTCTCTTGTCGGTTCCATAGCATTCCATCATATGCTACACGTCGCGCATGACCGCCTGCGAGGGCTCTATAGTCTCGAGCCCAGGGCAATGTGCCCGGAACGCGCATGTTCCTTAAGCAGATCGGTGAGCCCCACACTCATCATCATATTCCCGATCACAACCGACAAAACAACGAGCCCGTGGCTCAAATGGTAGAGCGTTCGACTCAAATACCAAAGGTCGCGGGTTCGAATCCCAGGCGTGCCACACTTGGGATTGGGTATGACTGGCTGATGACGGCTTATAAGCCAGAAATGGCCATTCCGGTCTCCCTTGTCTCTTTGTCGGTTCCATTCCATCATATGCTACACGTCGCTATGCGACCGCCTGCGAGGGCTCTGTAGTCTGAGCTCCAGGGCACAACGGAACATGCATGTTCCTTAAGCAGATCGGTGAGCCCCACACCATCATCATATTCCCGATCACAACCGACAAAACAACGAGCCCGTGGCTCAAATGGTAGAGCGTTCGACTCAAATACCAAAGGTCGTGGGTTCGAACTCCCAGGTGCGCCACACTTGGGATTGGGTATGACTGGCTGATGACGGCTAATAAGCCAGAAATGGCCATTCCGGTCTCCCTTGTCTCTTTGTCGGTTCCATTCCATATATATATATATATATATATATATATATATATATATATATATATATATATATATATATATATATATATACGAGTTGTACTCGTGAATTTTCAAGTTGGTCACACCAACCCGTCGTCAGACAAAATGAACAGTGGAGAAAATGAAATTGTCAGATGACTAGTTTGTGCTACAGGACAGACAACCATTTGGGGTGAGAGGGATGGGCACATAATTACGGTAGGATTGGGGCCGGTTAGGGGGGGGGAGGGCTGTAAGGGCTCCCTATGTCGGAGGGAAAGGGGGATGGAGCTTAAATGCAACTGCAGACGGTGAACTTAATGGTCTTCGATGCGGGATGGGGCAAAGGTAACTACGCTGATGTTGGAGGTGTTTAGAGTTTTCAGTTGGGGTGACGAGACAGTGAGATTCTTCATGGTCCAGCAAAGATTAGCGGCTGTTGTTAGGCTGTGGGCGCAAGTCAGTGAGCCGGGTACGCAGGCCTTCGTAATGAGAGCCCAGATCGACATGTTGGTTGATGCTGGTCATGCTAGAGTGCCAGGCCTCGAGGAATTCACGCACCTGTATATATACATATATATCTTTAAATGAAAGTTAACCCGGCAAACATGTGACAAAAGCTTTTGCCTATCATATTATTTATCTGGATTTATTTAAATAAACACATTTTAATTCAAGTTTTTTTCGCGATAATTTATATTATTTTGATCCATTATATCCTCAGAACTAGTTGCATTTTACTCTCGTGCACTTGACTTGACGACCTTTAAAGCCAACATCTGCTCACAATCAATAATCTTAGTTACTTTGTGACGGGGAAGTACACTTACTGTATTCAGTGGTTAATCGATTTCTACTTCGGAAGAAACCGAAGTTTTTACTTTGGACGAAATGTGCCTCCTATTAAAAGATCAGAGGACTCGATAAAGCCAAAAGGGACAGTGTTTTTTGCACCGTCTTTTAAACGCCCTTTTCATTGTCGGAAAAGGCGAAACAGTCCAAGAATACGGGTCTACTCATATAAGTAATGTGTTATACGGTTAAATGGTCCATAGCAAATTCCCTTTGGATTGCGTTCGTTCCACGATCAGGGTTAACCGCGCTAGTATAATAATACTTTTTGTTTCTCGTTGTTAATTATTATTATTGTACTGCTGATTTTTCGGATTTAAAACCTTCCGTACCAGTGACAACGCATTTTTTAACCAGTTGACCTCCAAGAAGGCTTTGGACAGAAGACCGGGCAATTCGTAACCCAGCTGATTTCAGCTGGTGCGAATGTGGACTTGGAAATGATTACGACAGTCTCGGGAATACAACCTCCGTATTGTTGGCCAGCACCGGGCGACACGGCCCTTCTTGCTGCTGCACGTCACGGACTTGAGGATGCTGTTCTCTTTCTCCTCGACATTCCCAACATCCGAACCGATAACTGCTCTCGATCTACCGTTGGAGAATCAGCTCTGCACTTGGCCATTGAAAGCGGCCTCGCTAATGCAGCCTATCGCTTAGCGAAACTCGGTGCCTGCCCCAACACTCTTCGCTTTTCTGCTTCTCATCCCGAAGTATGTGGAACCCCCACCACCACCAGCAGCTAAATATAATCACTCCGTTCTGACTTCGTCCCTCACGCTTTTCCTCTTCCAGCCCCCCTCTGTGGAACAGCCCGTAGAAGACAGATTTTCTGTTGCTAAAGCGAAAATGGCATCACCTGTCTGGGATCGATTACCGACTCTGCCTACTAAGCAGACAATGAATCCCTTTGGTGACTGTTCAGACTCGGAGGAGTCGCAGGAAATTGAGGGGGAGGCAGAGAAAAGAAGCAACAGACTGGATGTGATCCTAGACAGGCGGGAGAGAGGTAATGCTGACGGGGACAGCAAGGAATCGCTTACCGGCCTCGTGCACATGTCTGTGGAGGCTGACAGGACATCAAAGCGTGAAAGCCCTCTTCATCTTGCTGTCCGTCTATCTATGCACAAATTAATTTACTTGTATATCCAAGAAGGAGGTAATTCCTTTCTCTCTCTTAATTCCCCGTCATCTAAATTAAACTTATCCAGTGAACACTATCCCAAAACGTATCTCCAAATTTACCTTTGGAATACCACCTCCACAATCAATTCAATTACGTTCAGATTTAGTAAGGGAAAAATAGGCAAACGCCTTTAAACTCCCTTTTGGTTAGGAAGTGGCTAAAGAAAAGCATTAATGCATAAGGAAAGTTGAAAAGTCGTTTGCATTATGACACGAAAAGCTGGCAGTCGCTGGCTGATTGAAAATAATACACACAGAATACTACTCACGTATTCTGAGTAGTATACTTACGCGCAATCGCACGTGAACGGTAAGTGGGGAGCTTGATGCGCGTCGCGTTTGTGGAGAGAACAACATCTGCGGGTAGATCTTTCTGCGCTGCAACCACTCTGTTACTGAAGAAAAACTTGCGTCCATCGATCCAACTATGTCCACTCACTGCAATTTAGCTAGTCCATTGTAAACGAAGTAAGTTACCGTTTCGGGTGCGTTCGCATTTGGCCGGATTTTTTGGACGTGTTCGCTTTGCGTCAGGCCCCTTATGGTTAACTAAAATCTTAGACAACGGAGTGTATAACATATCCATGTTGCTACTCTGACCGATAAGCTCTGGGTAAACTCACTTTTGGGTGAAAGTCGCTTGCACCGTTTTAGGTTTATATAATTTTCTTAAAAACTTTTTCCTTTCCTTCAAGTTTTTTTTGTTTTTCTCTCGAACATACTGATTGCGCTTTCAATGTTTTTGATTTATTCATATCTTACGATCGGACGCAGGGTTTTGGATAGCGACTGCGCCTTCTGCAGTCACCCTCTGGTTCAGTTTACCAGCGGTCGCCGCAGTTATCTTGACGCAATATCCAATTTAAGGCCGGAAAGTTCCGAATATTTTCGTAGTTGTCTGTTCGTATATTTGAACTCCCGGTGGTTTCCATTTCCTTTCACGCAGGTATTTGGCCTCACGGGTTTGCATTCAAAGCGTACACAGTTTCTCTCCAACAAAATTCACAAGATAATTTATCTGACACATTCCGTCAGAGGAGGACCTAGATACAAAGTACAGACCTAGAATATTCGTTTCTTTATGGTCTAGCACCTTTAAAATTAAAAATCAATTTTTTGTCTTTAGTTTTGCAACCGCTTCACTTAAATTTAATTACGACTTTAGGAGTGAAGGGCGTCAAGTGTCCCGATTGGTTCACCGTTAACGAGTCAGGTGACACAGTTTTTGGCCTGGCACTGATGAACTACGACTCAGGCCTCGCAGAAGACTTACTCTCAGCTGCGCTGGCGCAGTTGGCCAGAGTTAAAACCGATCACAATGAAGCCCCTTCCCCACGAGATGTCTTTGACAAAATGACGAATGAAATGATAAAAATCAGACCCCAGGCCTTTGGCCTCCTTCAGCGTACCATTGAGTCAGGCAGTCTCGAGGGTGTCAAGTTCTTGTTGAAGTATTCCATCGAGGTAAATCCGCGGTAAGTCCTCGTTTCTGTCTCTTACCATGCTTGGGTCGCAACCAAACTATACGAAGCACCATTATGCAGGTTTGTTTTTGTTCTATCTGAATGTTTCTTGGTGTGCCCTCCACTAGTGGCAGCGATGGTGAACAGTCTCCCATCGACATGGTCTATTAAAAAATCGTCTGCCTCATGCCGAAAACTATGAACTGGTACAGTCGGACACCTAATGATAACAAACACCTGTTGTAAGGTCCGATCTACACCTTTGTGCTGTTTGAGCGCTGCTGCAACCAACGTCACGCCGCATTTATTATAAGATGTGCAGCGACGCACGTCATTTTGGCTGCCACTGCCGTTGCTGAGTTGACTGGATCTTGAAACCATGAAGACCCCGGCGATCTCCTTTTATACGCCATTTTACTCAGATTCACAGGATTCGAATCCTTTGATCGTTTTAATCGTTTTTCCCGAGTTATTAGTGCTGATCACTTTTTATTTTTGTTACGACTGTCACCTTGAGGAACAAACTGATTTCTCGAATGAGCCTAACTCTTGGTTTTTTCCCGCTGTCCATTTTAGCTTTCCAATACTGACCACTCCAACCAGGGCCCCCCTAACTTCTTCGCTCACGACAGAATCTCTTGTGCGGGATGTCGTACACCTACCGCTTTGGATGGCGCTGGCAGCTCACCGTACCGACATGGCTTCCATTCTAGTCAGTCTTTTTTATTTGATATAACTCAGTACTTTAACAAAAATTTTAAATTCTGCTTATTTGGTCTGCAATTCTCACTAAAATAACACTTTCCTACTGTACATATGGTTCCCGGCGTTTCACTTTGTCGCTCAGCTTTACTGTTATTGATTGCCAAGTGCCTTTGTACCCACTAAAGCACCGACTTGTTCTATGGAAACGCAAGTTCCACAGTACGGATAGCAGTGTACTTGAAGTCGGTCGTTCTGTTATTTACAGTTCCCCGGTGAGTTCTATTGACACGTATGTCACAACGTCTGCTATTTTTACCGTATCGACCTTGGAGCGTCCTATTGCTTGCTTTGGTCTCTGACCAGTTTTTTAGTAAAAGGACTTTTTTGAAGGTTGGACATGGAGCCGACGTAGATTCATGGTCTGAGCTGTCATCTACGGGTGTCAGCCTGTCTCTCCTTCATCGTGCCATCCTCTGTGGGATGGATGACGCGGCCTCCTTCCTGATTGACTCGTGAGTTCTTCTGCTTCCCGCCTTCCGAATTTTCTGCTGACAACATTTCCATCATTTATAGACCTTTCAGAGCGAGCCTTTGCTTTAGGATAATTCGGGTTTGTCAGTAGCGACAGCGCTCATGAGTCTTGTAGATAGCACTCACCGAAACATTTTCCGCTTGATCTTTGGGATGGGATTTTACCGCTTGAAGGCAAACTTCCCATCATTATCTTGCATTTTTTATTCCTCTCTAATGGACTGTCAACTCTTAACACAGCTTTTCGCGTTTATCGGTACACCACTGTTGTTGAAAGCATGTTTTTCGTTTTTCTTTCTCAAGCAAGTTAAGCTCAGTGCAACCATTTCTCTTGACTTACCTTTGAGCACACCTACGCTTTTTCCTCCAAACGCCTTTCACGTCCACTGCATATTCGCTTTCCTATCGCAGTGTATTTCTTCGCTGTGAGTATTATAACGTGCTGATTCGCAAAATACCTCGCTCGCCTGTTAGGGGTTTTCGAGGCCGCGTAGTTTTATAATGGTATGCAGCCCACACCGTAGAACATCTTCACTATTCGGTTCACCTAATTCGGTCCATTACTCATCTGTACTGTGTTTTTTCAGTAGGACACGGGAATAGGGGCTCGAGAGAGACTGAGGTTAGGTGCTAGTGTTTGCGCACGGGAGTATGAACCCTTCCTGGAGGTTTAGTCCAGGGCTACCTCCAGTACAGGGAGTGGGTTCCTAATCCTGTGTTTTACTTGTTTATCGAGGGTGAGTACTCCAGTTGAAGTAAAAAGTGGCTGATCTGAAGAGAGAGCACTGCACCAAAACCCATGAAGCACTGATAAAAAGTCCTCTATTAGTTATCGCCAGCATCATAGTACTTTAGGCGCTCTGCAGTGCGGATTAGCCTGGCTGATCTGGCCTGCAATCTTCCCAGCCAACGTCATAAACTACCGTCAAGAAAAAATATATATTTAAGTAGTACAACTTATCCATAGATTTTCTTTACTCGGATAACTGCAATCACCTCTCTTAGATGGGTTGCCGATAAAATTACTGTCGTGTTCTTGTATTCTAAGGAATAATATTTCCCTCAACTTATATATTTAGAAGGGACATTTAGGTTCCCAGGCGTTTGCTAATTTTTAAATTTTTTAGGCGAAATTTGCATTTCCATTTCCTAAGGTTTCAAAAATTACCTGGACCTAGATTGTGGTTGAATGACTACAGTTTCTAATCCAGGAATTGTCTTTGTAGTAAACTTTGTTTTTGTCCATGCGCATAAAAATGATCAAAGGCGAATTAACCACATCTTATACGCTGCAAGCGGCATCCGTAGGTCTGAAAGTCGTGGGCTACGCTGGTAGTCAGTCTGGCATGCTCAGCACTACAAAAATTTTCAAAGATACAACATTTTATAGAGTATCAGCTTTTGACCGCATCGAATATTTTAAAATATAAATTCAAGCTATGAACTTGCATTCTAAGAGACGTGATATGTTTCATGCAAGCGCAGACAATCACCCGAATGCCACATGCTTCTTAAGTAGTTGTTTTTTCAGTAATAATTTGTGTATCAAATGTTGACACGCTATCTTTACTGGTAAAATTAGTAGTCTGCTCAATGATAATCAGTATTCACAACTCACTTTTTGGTTAAGGATTACTTGTGTGGACCCCTAAACAGGAAACGGGACTAGGAAAGTGCCGCCAAAATCATAAGGGTGACCATGCGCATAATTTCAAGGACAGTAAAAATTCCAATTTTTTGACAATGACATAAACATAAACTGTAGTTCTTCTCTTAACCCTAACCCTACGGTGAACCCTAACTTAATACTAAAATTGAGCATAACTCTTAACATAAACCTAACCCCATTTTCCCTGAAATTAGGCGCAAAAATAGCCTACATTGCAGGCGGTTCCTATTTTCATGTCCTGTTTTGAGAGCTTTATAAGTCATCTTGATCACTGTTGTAATATTTTCTAGCTAACTGGCCGTTCCGAGATTTCAGCCGAAATGTGCGAGTTTTTTTGCACGATATGACGATCATCGCAGTAATACCGTGTTCCATGCTCCCTTAAGATATAGGTAATTTGGTCGATGCCTTCTGTCTCTCTTCCCTGACGAGACCCCATCCACTGGTAGGGCAACATCAAGACAACTGCAAAGTACTGCAGTTGAAATTAGTGTTCTGCGCTTCCTATAGTATCAACGATCGATCAGAATCTCTCCGATTCTCGATCTACTGTAAAACTCAGAATATATTATTTCAGTACAGGACCGGTTAGAGCGCTTTTTGCACTGCGCTGCAGGTTATTTCATTGCTATTAGCAATAAAATAAACCGTCGGACAGCTGAAGATGGCGAAGTAAAGTTTCTGTCTGTTGATATTCCCTATATACTATATTAATTTATTTTTAGCGGCTGTGACTTTCTGAGTCCCCTGCGCCTTTCAAAGCCTGCAAAGATTCCAGCGAATGACCAGTATCGCTTCCTTGAGGATCAACCTACGGCACTTCACCTTGCTGCCTCAGTTGGGCTCCCTGGCATATTATCCAAACTTCTCGCAATTCCTGGGGTTGATGTGAACGCCAAGGTTAATGTGTCCCTAATTCTACGCATTTTTGTATCTTTATTAGGAGACGTGAATGTGACAGTTCAATATTCGATTCCGACGCGGTCCACCGTGTGCCTCACCACAATGTGGGCCCAGGGACGTTAGCTTGCGCGTGAATTAGGTAATGGTTAAATTAGACTTGTGACGCATCTACCACACTCTCTTTCCCCCTGCCTCACCTGGGCCCGATGTCATGACTAAGCCAAGAAGACCAGAAGCGGAAAGGGCGCAGGTAGCTGCGTGGCGGGAACTCGCACCTACGCCTACCATTACACAGACTCGTCTCCCACTGAGTGGAAGTGTGATGAAGGCCATATTAAGAAGGAGAAATTGCAGCCTGACTTTCAGACCACCACTCGGCCGCCTTACGCACCTGTGAGGTCCGAGTTATCCCGTCAGTTGGCAACGGTTCAAGCCACGGCTTTTATCGTACCTTGATAGAATCAAACACGCGGGATTTTTTTTTATGCTGATGAATATGCACTGAATATGCACCTTACTCTTTCCACCCTTTTCATGCACCAGTCGGTTTGGCACCCATTTTTTCGCTTTCGGCATTTCCCTCTTGAAAATTCGAAAACTAGAACATTATTTCTAGCCAACGTGCCACTGCTTTTAGCACTTCTGTTTTCCCTTAACTGACGAACTTTAGATGCATTTTGACCGGTTTCGGATGTTTTGGATATTTTAGTAAACCTACTCATTTCATGAGCTACGTCATCCACTATAATCTTTTATCGCGCTTATGTAGTGTTAAATTGAGTACATATCACGACAAAAGTTCGAACAAGTATTATCAGCTGGTCTGCATTTTTAATCACGACTAGCCTCGAAGGCGTGCTTACCTTGTACAAAAAGTTCCAAAATGTACCTTCTGTAAACTGAAGCTTTCAACTTCTTTCTGCCAAAATTTCAGCCTAGAATTGACTGCCTTAGTTGTGTTTTCAATATTGGTTTCTGCCATACAAGTGCTTCTTGACAAAAGTCTAAAGTCAGTTTCTCGAACTTTGAAATCTCCAGATAGTTCGCAATGCTTTGTTAAATGTGTCTGCTATGTACAAGATCGCATTGAGTTAACCTGTGGTGTTCTGCCAGTTTCTTTCGATAAACGTGGTAGCATTGAGTTATGGTTTCCTCGGGGACCGCAGGCAGAGAACGGGTAGTTACCTAAAAATCTGATTTTTGGCAAAGCGCCATGTCGTCAGTACTCATATGCTTGTTTGCTCCCCGCAATTTTCACTGTGATAAAACAACTTGTTACATGTGTTTATTATTGCTATGCCTCATGGTACATTATTTCGCAAACCTATAAATTACAATTTTTATAACTGCAACCGCTCTCTTTTTCAAGGGCGCAGAGTTTCATTCCTTGTCTCATCTAACTTCCTTGAATTCACCCTCGTATTTTTTATAAAACACGTAATGTGAACCGTTCTTGTTTCCATTCAAACCCTCTTCCCGTAACATCCATACAATCATTAGGCTCTGATTAGCGTCGCTTTTCCACTTGCATACTAACGAAACTTTTGCTCAAAATGACCATATTCTTCCATAGATGACGGTTTTTTGAAACACATTGGTCTAAGAAATATAGATAACAACATTCTGCGAACGCCATATTAACCACCCGATCTTTGGTCACCACATTTCATGCAATCCTCAAGACGTCTAGCTTATTCTTCCCACTGTCATGTTTTTAGGCTAGTGGCATTATTCATATAACTAACAAATTTGTGTAAGGAACGCTTTTCTGGGTTCCTAGTACATGTAAGGCTATCTTTAATGAAAGTGCCTTTTTAAAAGCACACTTTTTGCAGATCGATAAACGTTTCTTCATTGTCTGCTATCCGTATCCCATCTGTCTAACTGCTTGCTGGTGGTATTTTGGCATCAAAACTTTCTACTTAGGTCGGTTTAAGTAGCGTATCTGTTGACATTATATGCCTGTTCATAATTGCTTCATAATGACATAGTTTCTTAATTAGTTTCTTATTAGTTTCTTAATTACATAGTTGACTGCATCTGGGATAAAGTGAGTGGGTCCTCTCTTAATAGCCAGTTATCTGGTTTTCAGTAGAAGACTTTTTGACTTGGTGGTCACAACATTAGGCATTTGAACTTTATACCACAGTTGCGCACAGAGCGTTTGACTGCAGGCATGTGGGCTTCTCGATTCTCTGAATACCACAACCCTACTTACACAGAAAAGAAGTAGCTTCCTCACATTGGAGCTATTACAGGTGAAGAATAGGGTGAATTTTTGATCTTGCTGCTGTAAACATGAAAATAATTTTAAATAGAGCAAATAAGGTTTCCAACCCCTAGCATGGTTTATTGTGGCCTATTTTGCCCGGGTTCCAAGGACCACCTCTTTTACGTCGAAAATTGACAAGTACGCGGATAAAATTTAAACCACCGGACGTAGAAGGGGTGTCCTTAATTTCGCCTGCTCGGTTTCTAGTTCCACTCAGACCTGCCAAGGTTATTTATCTGAACTTAAACTGTAATACAGTCTTTTTTAGTTTTCTGTTTCTACTGGCAGTGCCCAATTTCATTCTAACCTCCTCTAAATAGTAGTACCGCTTGCTATTTGACCTGTTTTACTAAAATAGGACGATCTTGGACGTACACCTTTGCACCTGGCTGTCGAAGAGAACCGGCTCCACGCTATGGAGGTGCTTCTTAATGACAGTCGTGCCAACCTTCGAGCTCATGACAACCGCGGATTCACAGCATTTCGTGTGGCTATGGATCGTCACCATTTGACAGCTGCCCGATCGCTTCAACAGAAGGACTCATCCATATCCCTTGGAGGTTAGGTCTATTTGGAAACTATTTTAATGCATTTGAGATTTATATCATCGTTCATAGATAAATGATTAACGTTGTTGCGTGCATCGACATCTACTAGGGATGCCTTGGACCATTTAGTAGGTGATGACGAGCATATAAGTTGGCGCCTCTTCTATATCGCTGCACTGTCAGTCGACCGCTATGAAAACCACTTTAGAACGAAATTCCGATGGCATCTGAAGAAGTATCAACAAAACATATAGGAAACTGGATTAAACTCTGGCCTATTTTCTATTGCTAGTCAACCACATAAAATCCCGGCAAGGGGAGAGCCATGACTCAAATTAGGTGCTACGATCATTGAGCAAAACGGGTTTCCCGATTAGACGTCCCCTGTGAGCCAAATTTTGTTGTACGCCCTACCTCTCACTAAGTTTAAATAATGAAAATAACTGAGAGTAGAAGTCTTTGCTGTCTTCAAAGCTGGTCGTTTTTGAGTCTCCTGCCTGATATATATATATATATGATAGTGTGTGGCTCACCGATCTGCTTAAGGAACACTTATGTTCCGTTGTGCCCTGGAACTCAGACTAGAGTACTCACCGACAGTCGCATAGCGAAGTGTAGTATATGTTGATAATGTGGAACCGACAAAGACAAGGGAGACCGGAATGGCCATTTCTGGCTTACTAGCCGTCATCAGCCAGTCATACCCAATCCCAAGTGTGGAACACCTGGGATTCGAACCTACGACCTTTGGTATTTGAGTCGAACGCTCTACCATTGAGCCACGGGCTCGTTGCTTTGTCGGTTGCGATCGGGAATATGATGATAATGTGTGGCTCACCGTTCTGCTTAAGGAACACTTATGTTACGTTGTGCTCTGGAACTCAGACTAGAGTACTCACAGGCAGTCGCATAGCGACGTGTAGCATATGTTGTTAATGTGGAACCGACAAAGACAAGGCTGACCGGAATGGCCATTTCTGGCTTATTAGCCGTCATCAGCCAGTCATACCCATACCCAAGTGTGGAACACCTGGGATTCGAACCCGCGACCTTTGGTATTTGAGTCGAACGCTCTACCAATGAGCCACGGGCTCGTTGCTTTGTCGGTTGCGATCGGGAATATGATGATAGTGTGTGGCTCACCGATCTGCTTAAGGAACAGTTATGTTCCCTTGTGCCCTGGAACTCAGACTAGAGTACTCACAGGCAGTCGCATAGCGACGTGTAGCATATGTTGATAATGTCGAACCGACAAAGACAAGGGAGACCGGAATGGCCATTTCTGGCTTACTAGCCGTCATCAGCCAGTCATACCCAATCCCGGGGGTAAATCACCCGAGATTCTAACCCGCGACCTTTGGTAATTGAGTGTAGCACTATACCATTGAGCCACAGCCCGTTGTTTTGTCAGTTGCGATCGGGAATATGAATTATGATGGTGTGGGGTTCAGCGATCTGGTTAAGGCACACGTATGTTCCGTTGTGCCTTGGAGCTCACTTTAGAGCCCTCGCGGGCATTCGAATTGCGACTTTAGGTATATTTTGATAAGTGAAACCGACCAAGATAAGGGTGACCGGAATTGCTTACTAGCTGTCATCAGCTGATCATACCCAATCCGAGGTGTGGATCACCCGATATTATTGAATCCGTTCTATGGGAAAAGGAGCTTTATTGCCTAAATTTTCAACACCGGTTCTCCGGGTCGTCATCAGACGCACGCGGGTAGCAAATGTAACAAAACAGATAACATCCTTACTACGCAAAAAATCGATACGTGCGTGAACATTGGTTCTCGTTTCTTCCACTTCTCATTGCGATATCTGTACGCCGCATCCAATTCGATATGTCTGTTGGAACATGACTCATCTGAGTGCATCGCCTCGAGGAACTTTCGACCTTTCTTGAAGGGACACTCGGCGACAATCCGAGTTTTATCCCATGCGAAGGTGTGCCCAGTGTCTGGAGTGATCTACAAGATCCCGTGTGAAGCATGTGATGCCGTGTATTGTGGTCGACAGGAAAATCCGCCTCTACACGCATCTATGAACATCAGTTGGCAGTAAAGAGGCGGGACCATCTGTCCCAAGTAGCTATGCATACTCTAAACACCGGGCACACCTTCGCTTGGGATAAAAATTGAATTGCCGCCGCCTGTCCCTTCAAGAAAGGTCTGGAGTTCCTCGAGGCGATGCACTCAGATGAGGCATGCATCAACAGACATATCGAGTTGGATGCGGCGTACAGAAATCTTAAGGAGAAGTGGAGGAAACAAGAACCAATCAGAACAGGCTGATACACACGGTGGCCGCTCAAAGGCGCCAATGGTCACGCCAGTATCGATTTTGTCGCGTAATTATGATGTTAATTGTTTTTGTTACATTTGCTACCCGCCTCCGTCTGACGACGACCCGGAGAACCGGTGTTGAAAATTTACGCAATAAAGATCTTGTTCCCATAGAACGTATTCAATATTCGCATGTCCGTTGGAAAGGTGAATATCAACAGAATAATGAAGTTTAAGTTGAATGCCCATAAACTTTTGAGGTCGAGACTTGGAACTTGGTCAACGGTCGCAGAGTCTGGGAACTGCATTTATCAGGGCCTCTTCGCGTCTGCATCACCTGATTGGAAGAGCTAACGTACAGATCTTAAGCGTTCAATGCAAATCACGTTGGGCTATTTCCTTTCGCTCGAAGCCATTATTATTTTCTATCCTTGAATAGTGTGACAATACTGGACGAAATGTTCTTCACTCGTCCGTGCAAACTGGAGATCGCAATGCTATTTTCTTCCTGATACAAATTGGTGCTGACATGAACGCACCCGTACGCGATTTGGAGGCTCTGACGCCATTGCATATTGGTATCACAGCAGGCATACCCGAGGATGTTCTTCGTAGCATGGTGAGCTATTAAAAATATGTTTATTTCCTGCCTCACATTCATTGTTCGCTGACATCATCTCGCCTAACGCTTCTCTTCATCTGTATTCACAAATTTCGTCTCCCATTTTCCTACCTGACTCTTTTTCTGAGTTCAGGTTTTTATTTGGACAAGGTAATTACTGTAGTCAGAGTAACTTAACTGGACTTCGCGACGGGTGACTAAACCTACAGTATCTGGATGCCGCTACAAATCATTATCCTTTCAAGTAAGCATCCGATACACCTCCTAAATGTCGCAGACATCACGCAAATAGCGACCTTTTAGCTGGAATTGGCTTGATTTTAATATATTCAGGATACATCGTAAGTTGTCAGCCTTGGCATTGTAGGGAAATTATTTAATTGCTGCATTTATGCTTTTTGATGTTTTGCTTGAATTTTTAGCCCGAACTATGGACCTATTTAGTGGGATGTTATTTTTACCTATTCCGGTTTAGTGGGTAGTTTAAACCCGAGTTTTGGCCAGTTTTGGTCGACTGCTGACAGTTTCGTTTTGTTTTTTCGTACCCTTCCGAACTCGCGTGGTTCTCGCTTGACAGTTTGCACAGGCCCCTCCACTTCTTCCTGACCCTAGCAGCTGGCCGCCCCCCTTCCATCCTCTCGAGAACCTCGTTCTGTTCTGTTCTTTCCTCTCCTTCACACTTGCTCTTCCCGCGCTCCGACCGGCAGCAGCGCTCGGTCGCCCTTAGAATAGACGAAACACCCCCCTCGTTTGATTGCTCAAACGGCTTTGCCGCCTACACACTTCATTTTGTCAGCTAAGACCACTGGGAGCTTGACGTTTTAGGGGATGAAAGGAGGAAGGGGAAGAGCAAGGCAGCAGTTTTCTATCCCCCGCTCATTCTGTGGACAGTTGAGGAGACTCCTTCGAAGGTGTCCCCTTGTGTGCGTCCACACCCCCCTCTCTGCGCGGCTTACCTTTTAAGAACCTAAACTGTTTCGGCGACCGTGAGAAGATGGACGAGTGATGTGGCCGGAGTTGTTATCCTGCCGAGGAAATTTTGTGTTCTTCTCGTGCTCCGCGGGTGACGAGCGTTTTCCTAGTTAACCTTGCGTTTTAGTACCAAGCCAGGCAGCGTCTTTTGTTGCTCAAGAGAACTTAGTATCTAAAAGTGCTGGTTTGTTTCCTTAGTGAGCACTATAGTAACTTTGCTATCTCATGAAATGTTTACCGAAATTTTGAAATGTGTTATTGCAGCGTAATCCCAAGGTTCTTCAATCATGTGAGGGTGGCGGCTTTCGACTGAGCTTCTTTCCGGTAGTTTGTAAAAACGACAAACTAAAAAATGACTTCTTAAGTAAGATGGTTTTTTCTCATTGCTTTTCGATCCCGCTAGAATTAAAAATACATTTAATAAGAACATGCATAAAAATATTCTTTCTTTTTCATGTTTGGTAGCAAATAACGTCTCCTTGAAAATGTGTGCTTGAAGAAAGGCTAGTTTTGGTTTAAAAAAGGTTTCTCACTTAAAACTGTTTTAAAATTACGAAATGACCATTTATAACGCATCGTATCTGGCCATTAATGTTGTTTTTGAAGTATACAACATGGTCCACATTCACTGCAAATTGTATCAGCTCTTTTTAATAACAGTTAGAAATGCATGATTTTACGTGTGACGTGGAAACTTTCAATGCAACAGGTTGGGTTCAAAATTACTCGCGAATTTAAAAAGCATACTGCAAGTATAATATTCAAAGGTTTGATTTGCTTCTAAATATGTACAAGAAACAATTTTCCATACCTTTTTCCCACAAAAAATATTGGAATTTTTAAGGGTATTAAATAGATATGACAAAATGCATGCTATTTAAGTAATCCTTTCTTTCAAAGTGTAGGTTTTGCATACGGCCGGAAAAAAGCTTTATTGAAAACTGACATTCCGACGTGCCTATGCTACATGCTAATTAATATAGTAATCCTTAAGCAATATGTTCTTATCTAAAGTGCATTTCAGAATTTTAGCTAATATTTTATGAGCTAGCACACCTATTGCGCTTATTCGTCAGGTAGACCAGAAAAACCATTCGGAAGTGCGTCTTTTATGCTTTATATGTATATTTTGTTACATGAGCCCGCTAAAAATTGTGTTTCCAACCTATTTGGACCATCAAAATAATCTGGGGGTGAGTGAAACGAAGATGTGATGCGTGCCGCCCAAGTCTACTACCACCATAAAATACATCACACGCAAGTCCACGGTTTTGCACCCACCCGCCCGGAATGACCATGCGGTGTACCTGGTCGATTACGACGTTCAAACTATGTCGTATGCACATATTTCTCTTGTAAGATCTCTCATTTATTTGCCTTTGACAAGCATACAGTCCATTGAAGTTGCTTCTCCTTGTTCCCCAGATCCTGGCTGGAGCGTCGGTTTCGGCTGTAACAAAACAAAAACAAACTGGTCTTCATTTGGCTGTTTTGCACAACCAGCCTATGCTTTTGAGGTGTCTTCTGGAGAACGGGGCACCGCCTAATGCGCAGGACACAGAGTGCAATACAGGTATTCAAGATGGGTTACGTGTTGAGTCCGATTGTGGACTATTTTTCAGTCACTCATACACCCTCTAATCCTCATCTCTGACGTCTATATAAGCACTGACATTATGCTCGATACTATTTGCACAATCATGAACAATGTTATGGTTTACGAGCCCTGCTTAGGTCTTAGGCCGCCACTCGTACTAACAGGTGTGGTTATAGAAAGTATTGACTCAATGCAGCTGTTTCTGACAGATGGCGTCTCGTTGCTGGCGTAAGCAGAATGTTGAGGCTGATAGGGTTTCTGACTAGTAGTGTCTTCTGGCGCTTAGGGTTGCCGAATTGCAAATTCTACCCGGATTTACCAGTGTTTCAAAGAAGCATCCCAGCTATTCACATGACCTAGCATACCTTCTTTGTTTGCCTTGCCTTAGTGAAGGAGTAGCAATTAGGAAAAAAGGTTTACGACCCGTATTCAAATGTTCTTACGCGGCCTCCTGCCCATCAAAATTTTGACCGTCACATTCTCCTTTGCCACATAAACGCATGATAAGCAACGATTGTAACGTTTTATGAACTGACCGTATTTAAAAAAGGGGCTTTGGACTACGTGAACCTCAATCAACCTCAGCACTTTTTACGCTCTTTCCAAATGGCATCCCATCTTTTAAAAGTGCCTATGCAAGTTATTTTCCCCAAAATCAAGAAATTCTGGATCGGTAGCTTGTTACTTTCTGTTAATGCCTTCAGGCTATCAAAGTAAATACTTGTACGGCATCGTAGTTTTGCAGTTAGGACTTTTTATTTTGTTAAACCAGTTGGGGAACTTCAAAGAACTACGCCACTGAAATTAATCGGAGATACGCGCCTTAATATATAAGGAAACAGCAAATGAGCTCCAAATTATACTTTCAACTAACTGCAGTGGACTTGCAGTAGTGATGACCATGCAAAGTAATACTAGACTGAATAACTTGCAATAGCATGATTGGTTTTTCAAAGCAAATATCTTAAGGCTCCTTTAAAAGTTACACTTGACGTACTTTATAGGGCGTATTACAGTAGACTTCCCAACTCATTAAATCTCATGAGTTTCACAAGAAAATACCCGTTATGCAAAATCCGCCCACTCTGCTTTCGCCAAAGACTTACAAATATACAGAAACCACCATTTATAAAAATAAGGAACAGTGAAGTTTATAAATTAATATACAGTAAAAATAAAAGTAATTAATTTTCACTAAAGACTCGAATTTCAGATAATAATTGCATTACTAATTACTAAAATAAGGTTAGCGATAAAGGCGCTTAAGGAAAAGGACCGCAGGAAAAGCGGAAAATAATAAGATAGACAAAAGAGTCGTACTTTCTAGAGGGTCTACTTGCGTTTAAAACAGCATAACGTTTGTCAAACCTGGAGATAGCCAGGTTGGTCTAGAGTGGTTTGTTCAATGCGATTATTTGGCAAAAAAAATCAACTTCCTCTTGCATAAAAAAACTCTTCTTCGCCTTGTGCCACTTTTTTCTGATAACTGCAAGAAAAGTTTCGATAGGGTTGAGCTCTGGGCTGTTGGCAAGAGGAAAAGTAGATTGGAGGTCGCATGCGTGGAGGCTGACTGTTGTCTGAAAAGTTAGATTACAGTTGCAAGCATTATAAACTTCATGTCTCTTTCGAGCGATGAAAGAGCACTATCCAGTAGAAGTATCGTATCCATTCTGCGTCAACGGATGCCGTTATAATAGAGGACAGCCTTTACAGTGTCAAGGAACACCTGTCTATTAATAGTCTCCGTTTTCGCCCGTCATGTCGATTGTCCTACGCACTTGATGGCCACCCCAACCATCAGACGTCGACAGTTCTTGAAAGTTGCTGTCGACTTAGTATGTTTTCGGTGGTAGTTCTTCCAAAATATGACCATCTAGGTCGAATTTGTAGTCTTCTCTAAAAAAAGACCTAATCGAACGTAAATTCTCTTCCAGAATGATGGCCTTTAACGATGTAAACAACGTTCTCTCATAAGTTTCATGCTTAAAAACGGCCTAGTTGTGGCATTTTCCTGGTTCAGTTCAAATGTATGCATCCTTTTCTTAATTATCTTCATAGAGAACATCGGCAGATGTTCCCTGTGAATGTTTTCAATGAATATATAATGAATAAAATCGTCCGCCTGCCTACTAGCGAATCCTTTTGGTCGGCCAGGCTTATTTCTGGGCACGGTTCGATCATAAATGGCGTGCCAAAGGGTGACCTTACCAATGCTGAAAATATTAGCTAACTAATCACGTCGCACTCCTGCTGCAAGTTTCCGTATTCATTCATAGTCAGCTGCAGATAGAAATTGCTTGGACATCTTTCGTATAGGACGTGACAGAAACATTATATATATATATATATATATATATATATATATATATATGATGTACTGATGATCGGTAATGACCGTGAAACAGCTGTCTGCGTCTTGCCTGTTGCACTATTAGCAACATATTTGTGCTATATATATATATATATATATATATATATATATATATATATATATATATATATATATATATGAAAAAGAAAAATGCTCTTCGGGAAATGGAGTTTTACTCGTAAATTTTTCAAGTTGGTGACACCAACCCGTCGTCAGACGAAATGAACAGAGGAGAAAGTGAAGTGGCGCGACAGGACAGATTGTGACAAGCAAACAGCTGGTGTGAGTGGGTGGTGGGTGGACCAATAATCGGGGCATGTTTTGGGACGGGGGTGAGGAGAGAACAATTACATTGGCTTGTTTGGGAGGGGGAGGTGGGCGGCGAGTAACTACGGCCGGCTAGATTATCGATCATGGTTCCGGGTTGGATTTAGGGGTCACTGCGTCGGTTGGAGGTGTCGGAATGTTTAATTGCGGTTCACCATGTGTGAGGTGGGGTTGGCGAGAAGTGAGATTAAAAGCCGAAAAGGATTAGCAGTCGTTGCTAGGTCGTGGGCGCTCGTTAGTAAATCGTGCACGTAATCCTTCGTAATGAGCATCTAGGTCAACGTGGCGGTTAATGCTAGTTGTGCTAGAGTGCCAAGCTTCGAGGAATTCTCGAGCTTGTTTGGTGTTGGCCATGGCGATCACGTCGGTACTGTCCCAATTGAAGCGATGGTCGCATTCAAGGGAGTGCGCAAACACGAGTGATAAGGGGTCACGTCGGCGAATGGCAAGC
>WEDG01002592.1:0-98182 GCA_017591395.1 Schistocephalus solidus | reverse complement strand
TAGGACGTCGATTATCATTGGTGAAAGATAAATTCCAGGCAAGTAACAGATAAATTTTATTGCAAAATGTTGACACTGTTGCATGGTCGTCAATCTTTTCGGAAACTGTACTCAGAAAAAGCCCACCTTAACGACTTTTTCAGTGGGATTTAGAATAGGACGTCGATTATCATTGGTGAAAAGATAAATTCCAGGCAAGTAACAGATACATTTTATTGCAAATGTTGACACTGTTGCATGGTCGTCAATCTTTCGGAAACTGTACCAGAAAAGCCCACCTAACGACTTTTTTTCAGTGGGATTTAGAATAGGACGTCGATTATCATTGGTGAAAAGATAAATTCCAGGCAAGTAACAGATAAATTTTATTGCAAAATGTTGACACTGTTGCATGGTCGTCAATCTTTCGGAAACTGTACTCAGAAAAGCCCACCTTAACGACTTTTTCAGTGGGATTTAGAATAGGACGTCGATTATCATTGGTGAAAGATAAATTCCAGGCAAGTAACAGATAAATTTTATTGCAAAAATGTTGACACTGTTGCATGGTCGTCAATCTTTCGGAAACTGTTCTCAGAAAAGCCCACCTTAACGACTTTTTCAGTGGGATTTAGAATAGGACGTCGATTATCATTGGTGAAAGATAAATTCCAGGCAAGTAACAGATAAATTTTATTGCAAAATGTTGACACTGTTGCATGGTCGTCAATCTTTCGGAAACTGTTCTCAGAAAAGCCCACCTTAACGACTTTTTCAGTGGGATTTAGAATAGGACGTCGATTATCATTGGTGAAAGATAAATTCCAGGCAAGTAACAGATAAATTTTATTGCAAAATGTTGACACTGTTGCATGGTCGTCAATCTTTCGGAAACTGTTCTCAGAAAAAGCCCACCTTAACGACTTTTTCAGTGGGATTTAGAATAGGACGTCGATTATCATTGGTGAAAGATAAATTCCAGGCAAGTAACAGATAAATTTTATTGCAAAATGTTGACACTGTTGCATGGTCGTCAATCTTTCGGAAACTGTACTCAGAAAAGCCCACCTTAACGACTTTTTCAGTGGGATTTAGAATAGGACGTCGATTATCATTGGTGAAAGATAAATTCCAGGCAAGTAACAGATAAATTTTATTGCAAAATGTTGACACTGTTGCATGGTCGTCAATCTTTCGGAAACTGTACTCAGAAAAAGCCCACCTTAACGACTTTTTCAGTGAGATTTAGAATAGAACGTCGATTGTAATTGGTAAAAAAAAAAATTCCAGGCAAGTAACAGATAAATTTTATTGCAAAATGTTGACACTGTTGCATGGTCGTCAATCTTTCGGAAACTGTACTCAGAAAAGCCCACCTTAACGACTTTTTCAGTGGGATTTAGAATAGGACGTCGATTATCATTGGTGAAAGATAAATTCCAGGCAAGTAACAGATAAATTTTATTGCAAAATGTTGACACTGTTGCATGGTCGTCAATCTTTCGGAAACTGTACTCAGAAAAGCCCACCTTAACGACTTTTTCAGTGGGATTTAGAATAGGACGTCGATTATCATTGGTGAAAGATAAATTCCAGGCAAGTAACAGATAAATTTTATTGCAAAAATGTTGACACTGTTGCATGGTCGTCAATCTTTCGGAAACTGTTCTCAGAAAAAGCCCACCTTAACGACTTTTTCAGTGGGATTTAGAATAGGACGTCGATTATCATTGGTGAAAGATAAATTCCAGGCAAGTAACAGATAAATTTTATTGCAAAAATGTTGACACTGTTGCATGGTCGTCAATCTTTCGGAAACTGTACTCAGAAAAAGCCCACCTTAACGACTTTTCAGTGGGATTTAGAATAGGACGTCGATTATCATTGGTGAAAGATAAATTCCAGGCAAGTAACAGATAAATTTTATTGCAAAATGTTGACACTGTTGCATGGTCGTCAATTTTCGGAAACTGTTCTCAGAAAAGCCCACCTTAACGACTTTTTCAGTGGGATTTAGAATAGGACGTCGATTATCATTGGTGAAAGATAAATTCCAGGCAAGTAACAGATAAATTTTATTGCAAAATGTTGACACTGTTGCATGGTCGTCAATCTTTTCGGAAACTGTACTCAGAAAAAGCCCACCTTAACGACTTTTTCAGTGGGATTTAGAATAGGACGTCGATTATCATTGGTGAAAGATAAATTCCAGGCAAGTAACAGATAAATTTTATTGCAAAATGTTGACACAGTTGCAAGGTCCTCAATCTTTTTTGAAACTGTTCTAAGAAAAGCCCACCTTAACGACTTTTTCAGTGGGATTTAGAATAGGACGTCGATTATCATTGGTGAAAGATAAATTCCAGGCAAGTAACAGATAAATTTTATTGCAAAATGTTGACACTGTTGCATGGTCGTCAATCTTTCGGAAACTGTACTCAGAAAAAGCCCACCTTAACGACTTTTTCAGTGGGATTTAGAATAGGACGTCGATTATCATTGGTGAAAGATAAATTCCAGGCAAGTAACAGATAAATTTTATTGCAAAATGTTGACACTGTTGCATGGTCGTCAATCTTTCGGAAACTGTTCTCAGAAAAAGCCCACCTTAACGACTTTTTCAGTGGGATTTAGAATAGGACGTCGATTATCATTGGTGAAAGATAAATTCCAGGCAAGTAACAGATAAATTTTATTGCAAAATGTTGACACTGTTGCATGGTCGTCAATCTTTCGGAAACTGTACTCAGAAAAAGCCCACCTTAACGACTTTTTCAGTGGGATTTAGAATAGGACGTCGATTATCATTGGTGAAAGATAAATTCCAGGCAAGTAACAGATAAATTTTATTGCAAAAATGTTGACACTGTTGCATGGTCGTCAATCTTTCGGAAACTGTACTCAGAAAAAGCCCACCTTAACGACTTTTTCAGTGGGATTTAGAATAGGACGTCGATTATCATTGGTGAAAGATAAATTCCAGGCAAGTAACAGATAAATTTTATTGCAAAATGTTGACACTGTTGCATGGTCGTCAATCTTTTCGGAAACTGTACTCAGAAAAGCCCACCTTAACGACTTTTTCAGTGGGATTTAGAATAGGACGTCGATTATCATTGGTGAAAGATAAATTCCAGGCAAGTAACAGATAAATTTTATTGCAAAATGTTGACACTGTTGCATGGTCGTCAATCTTTCGGAAACTGTTCTCAGAAAAAGCCCACCTTAACGACTTTTTCAGTGGGATTTAGAATAGGACGTCGATTATCATTGGTGAAAGATAAATTCCAGGCAAGTAACAGATAAATTTTATTGCAAAATGTTGACACTGTTGCATGGTCGTCAATCTTTCGGAAACTGTACTCAGAAAAAGCCCACCTTAACGACTTTTTCAGTGGGATTTAGAATAGGACGTCGATTATCATTGGTGAAAGATAAATTCCAGGCAAGTAACAGATAAATTTTATTGCAAAATGTTGACACTGTTGCATGGTCGTCAATCTTTCGGAAACTGTTCTCAGAAAAGCCCACCTTAACGACTTTTTCAGTGGGATTTAGAATAGGACGTCGATTATCATTGGTGAAAGATAAATTCCAGGCAAGTAACAGATAAATTTTATTGCAAAAATGTTGACACTGTTGCATGGTCGTCAATCTTTCGGAAACTGTTCTCAAAAAAAGCCCACCTTAACGACTTTTTCAGTGGGATTTAGAATAGGACGTCGATTATCATTGGTGAAAGATAAATTCCAGGCAAGTAACAGATAAATTTTATTGCAAAATGTTGACACTGTTGCATGGTCGTCAATCTTTCGGAAACTGTTCTCAGAAAAGCCCACCTTAACGACTTTTTCAGTGGGATTTAGAATAGGACGTCGATTATCATTGGTGAAAGATAAATTCCAGGCAAGTAACAGATAAATTTTATTGCAAAATGTTGACACTGTTGCATGGTCGTCAATCTTTCGGAAACTGTTCTCAGAAAAGCCCACCTTAACGACTTTTTCAGTGGGATTTAGAATAGGACGTCGATTATCATTGGTGAAAGATAAATTCCAGGCAAGTAACAGATAAATTTTATTGCAAAATGTTGACACTGTTGCATGGTCGTCAATCTTTCGGAAACTGTTCTCAGAAAAAGCCCACCTTAACGACTTTTTCAGTGGGATTTAGAATAGGACGTCGATTATCATTGGTGAAAGATAAATTCCAGGCAAGTAACAGATAAATTTTATTGCAAAATGTTGACACTGTTGCATGGTCGTCAATCTTTCGGAAACTGTTCTCAGAAAAAGCCCACCTTAACGACTTTTTCAGTGGGATTTAGAATAGGACGTCGATTATCATTGGTGAAAGATAAATTCCAGGCAAGTAACAGATAAATTTTATTGCAAAAATGTTGACACTGTTGCATGGTCGTCAATCTTTCGGAAACTGTTCTCAGAAAAAGCCCACCTTAACGACTTTTTCAGTGGGATTTAGAATAGGACGTCGATTATCATTGGTGAAAGATAAATTCCAGGCAAGTAACAGATAAATTTTATTGCAAAATGTTGACACTGTTGCATGGTCGTCAATCTTTCGGAAACTGTTCTCAGAAAAAGCCCACCTTAACGACTTTTTCAGTGGGATTTAGAATAGGACGTCGATTATCATTGGTGAAAGATAAATTCCAGGCAAGTAACAGATAAATTTTATTGCAAAATGTTGACACTGTTGCATGGTCGTCAATCTTTCGGAAACTGTTCTCAGAAAAGCCCACCTTAACGACTTTTTCAGTGGGATTTAGAATAGGACGTCGATTATCATTGGTGAAAGATAAATTCCAGGCAAGTAACAGATAAATTTTATTGCAAAATGTTGACACTGTTGCATGGTCGTCAATCTTTCGGAAACTGTACTCAGAAAAGCCCACCTTAACGACTTTTTCAGTGGGATTTAGAATAGGACGTCGATTATCATTGGTGAAAGATAAATTCCAGGCAAGTAACAGATAAATTTTATTGCAAAATGTTGACACTGTTGCATGGTCGTCAATCTTTCGGAAACTGTACTCAGAAAAGCCCACCTAACGACTTTTTCAGTGGGATTTAGAATAGGACGTCGATTATCATTGGTGAAAGATAAATTCCAGGCAAGTAACAGATAAATTTTATTGCAAAATGTTGACACTGTTGCATGGTCGTCAATCTTTCGGAAACTGTACTCAGAAAAAGCCCACCTTAACGACTTTTTCAGTGGGATTTAGAATAGGACGTCGATTATCATTGGTGAAAGATAAATTCCAGGCAAGTAACAGATAAATTTTATTGCAAAATGTTGACACTGTTGCATGGTCGTCAATCTTTCGGAAACTGTTCTCAAAAAAGCCCACCTTAACGACTTTTTCAATGGGATTTAGAATAGGACGTCGATTATAATTGGTGAAAGATAAATTCCAGGCAAGTAACAGATAAATTTTATTGCAAAAATGTTGACACTGTTGCATGGTCGTCAATCTTTCGGAAACTGTACTCAGAAAAGCCCACCTTAACGACTTTTTCAGTGGGATTTAGAATAGGACGTCGATTATCATTGGTGAAAGATAAATTCCAGGCAAGTAACAGATAAATTTTATTGCAAAATGTTGACACTGTTGCATGGTCGTCAATCTTTCGGAAACTGTACTCAGAAAAGCCCACCTTAACGACTTTTTCAGTGGGATTTAGAATAGGACGTCGATTATCATTGGTGAAAGATAAATTCCAGGCAAGTAACAGATAAATTTTATTGCAAAATGTTGACACTGTTGCAAGGTCCTCAATCTTTTTTGAAACTGTTCTAAGAAAAGCCCAACTTAACGACTTTTCAGTGGGATTTAAAATAGGACGTCGATTATCATTGGTGAAAGATAAATTCCAGGCAAGTAACAGATAAATTTTATTGCAAAATGTTGACACTGTTGCATGGTCGTCAATCTTTCGGAAACTGTTCTCAGAAAAGCCCACCTTAACGACTTTTTCAGTGGGATTTAGAATAGGACGTCGATTATCATTGGTGAAAGATAAATTCCAGGCAAGTAACAGATAAATTTTATTGCAAAAATGTTGACACTGTTGCATGGTCGTCAATCTTTCGGAAACTGTACTCAGAAAAAGCCCACCTAACGACTTTTTCAGTGGGATTTAGAATAGGACGTCGATTATCATTGGTGAAAGATAAATTCCAGGCAAGTAACAGATAAATTTTATTGCAAAAATGTTGACACTGTTGCATGGTCGTCAATCTTTCGGAAACTGTTCTCAGAAAAAGCCCACCTTAACGACTTTTTCAGTGGGATTTAGAATAGGACGTCGATTATCATTGGTGAAAGATAAATTCCAGGCAAGTAACAGATAAATTTTATTGCAAAATGTTGACACTGTTGCATGGTCGTCAATCTTTCGGAAACTGTTCTCAGAAAAGCCCACCTTAACGACTTTTTCAGTGGGATTTAGAATAGGACGTCGATTATCATTGGTGAAAGATAAATTCCAGGCAAGTAACAGATAAATTTTATTGCAAAATGTTGACACTGTTGCATGGTCGTCAATCTTTCGGAAACTGTTCTCAGAAAAAGCCCACCTTAACGACTTTTTCAGTGGGATTTAGAATAGGACGTCGATTATCATTGGTGAAAGATAAATTCCAGGCAAGTAACAGATAAATTTTATTGCAAAAATGTTGACACTGTTGCATGGTCGTCAATCTTTCGGAAACTGTTCTCAGAAAAAGCCCACCTTAACGACTTTTTCAGTGGGATTTAGAATAGGACGTCGATTATCATTGGTGAAAGATAAATTCCAGGCAAGTAACAGATAAATTTTATTGCAAAATGTTGACACTGTTGCATGGTCGTCAATTTTTTCTGGAAACTGTACTCAGAAAAGCCCACCTTAACGACTTTTTCAGTGGGATTTAGAATAGGACGTCGATTACCATTGGTGAAAGATAAATTTCAGGCAAGTAACAGATAAATTTTATTGCAAAAATGTTGACACTGTTGCATGGTCGTCAATCTTTCGGAAACTGTTCTCAGAAAAAGCCCACCTTAACGACTTTTTCAGTGGGATTTAGAATAGGACGTCGATTATCATTGGTGAAAGATAAATTCCAGGCAAGTAACAGATAAATTTTATTGCAAAATGTTGACACTGTTGCATGGTCGTCAATCTTTCGGAAACTGTACTCAGAAAACCCCATTTAACGAATTTTTCAGTGGGATTTAGAATAGGACGTCGATTATCATTGGTGAAAGATAAATCCCAGGCAAGTAACAGATAAATTTTATTGCAAAATGTTGACACTGTTGCATGGTCGTCAATCTTTCGGAAACTGTTCTCAGAAAAGCTCACCTTTACAACTTTTTCAGTGCGATTTTTCATCCGTGAAGCGGGTGGAGTGGAGAGTGAAATCTTAAAATGGCACTGCTCAGTAGATTCAGTCTGGACGAGGGCAATATAAAAAACCTGAAAAGGGAAATTATGCAAATGTCCATAGGTGGAGAAGTTCTGCAGTCCTACCAGCTTAGGATGTGATTGACAGTGGTAAGTGGATGGGTTGGGACCTGCATAAACGAGCTGATCAGGCCAAATTCATGGTTCTGTACATCGATAGGTCGACCGTGGATTTCGACTTCTGCACTCTCAGACTTGTGAATCCGAAAAAGTTGTAACAATGCTAACGGTTTCCGAAAAGCTGCCTATGAGGCGATCAGTAGTGACTGGAGGATAATGATGGGGGCCGCTTCAAACACTTTGCTGCGAGAATGATGTGCCTATAAGTTGCTGCATGCAATTCAATTCACCCACTTTATACGTGCCTTTCAACATGAAATGAACCTTTACAACATCAATTATTTCAATCTACTTATATTTTACTGGCAGGCATTTTGTATAAGTTTAATCGCTTTGGGAACCGATGGTGTCTGCAAACTGCACGCATGCGATATGGGGATTTCTGGAGCTATATCGCTACAGACCCCAGGACCACGCAAAAGTACTGGGTACAGTCGAATCCCAGTGAAAAAAGTCAAATTAACATTTTCTACAAGAAGAGGGCAAAGGAAAAGACTGACATAGGACAATGGGTGAAATGTTAAGGAAGAAGGTTCTTTGAGAAGTTTGAAACGGGTTGGATAGCAAATCCTGAATATTTCCGAAGCTAGAAATTCCGGAAGAGGTAGTCATCTGAAATTTTACTAGACATGACTTTTCGTAAAAGATTCCCCTTTTAGTGCGATGTTGACAGGGTAGAGGGATGGTTTCAGTGTGCCCAAGGAGTTTCGTACCAACTGACACCCAGAAGATATTGCAATGTGGTATGCTTTCTGTTTAATGGCCGGCCCGTTAAGTTAATTCGCACAGTTAAGGATTCGCCAAGGAGATTGTCTTGAAGGAACTTTACTGTCTGTAAATGGGAGACCGCACCAGCAGATTATGGTTCTCTGACAGTGAAGTACCTGGCGTGGTCGAAAGCAAGGATCAATCCCATCAATTACGGTAATGCAGTTATGCCAATTCGTTACCTTATAAGCACATCGACCAAGGTAAACTGTTTTCCACGGTGCTTTGGTCATGGAAACTAGCGGGAGGACTATCCGTAGTTGCATTTTCGAGTCAATCCGCTTCTGATCAGTGTGCATTTTGCGCCAAAACTCATTAAACACCATAAAAGGGTTTTTGCCGAAGAGTTTATGCATTATTATTTCTGAATAAAGTTTTGTAAAACACTGGAAACTTGGTTAAAAGGAGAACGCGCACAGGAAAAGCTGGAAGCAAACTGATGCACACCAGCCCAAATTTGGCGAAACACTATTATAGGTTTTTAGCTAGCAGCTGTACTAGGAATACGGTAACTCAGTAGGTATATGTGCATATCCTGCTGGAATAAAAGGCCACTCCACTTTTCTGACTGACAATTTTTAATGGAATTTAGCAGTAATTTACCTGCTGACATGGCTAAGCAACAATAACCCATTCATTCTTCTTTGAGGTTGTACAAAATAAACTGTAAAATGCTTGCCAACTCGACTTAATTTTCGAATCAGCTATAGAGCATATTGCTGTCTAAGGTGACTCATCCAGGGTTTAATGTTAGTGCAACACAAAACTCTTCCAAAAACTGACGAAGTTATCCTGCTGCAGAAACGTCACCACGAAGGTCACGCATGAAAATTTCGCATACGCAACATCCTATAGCTCTTCAGAACCGATATGACCATGGACTGAGCAAGTACTTGTTAACCGTACACCGAGGGTACGCTCTAACCGCATCGAGTAAGTTGATGGATACTTCGAATTCACCCCGCTCTAACGCCCAGTCATTGTTTGTGGCTCCACGAAGCCAGGCTTAGCACAGCAGCTGACCGGTGGGCAAAGTTATCGGAGGGTTTCCTTCTTGGATTTGGATCTACATACCTTGTAGGTAGTCGCTTAACAACCAGTAATTATTAAGAAATCCGAAACAAGACTGCATAAACTGGGATTGCTATCTCGGACTTGTTAATTGGCTTCAGCCGGACAACTTGTGAGTCAAACCTGGACGCCTTGTTTATTGGGCATTCATCCAACCGTCTTTAATTGAGTCACGGTCACGCTGTCCAATCAGTTGCGATGTGGAATAATATGCGACCGATAAACGAAACAGGTGCGCATTTATCCATAGCCCTCCCTCGGCATTGGGTGGCAGAGTTTTCAAAAATGTAACTCTCCACAAGGACGAGCCTGGCCAGGTTATGATACGTGCATGTCCCAGTGACCCTATAATAGTTCTAACATAATTATGGGTTAAAACCCCAAATATGTGTTAAATGACCCAAATTTGAGGGCTTTATCTCCTCAGTGAGTCTCGATGTGTTCTGATCATAACCATCGTTATAGTAACAGGCAATAGCAAGTTGAAACTAATAATGAAGTGAAGTACTGAGAACTTTACTTGCATTTAAGTGTTTGATGTATGATGTTTCGTTCACGGTCACAATAATGTGATGAATGTGGCAGTCGAAGACAATCGACTCCATCGATAGAGCCGCATCATATTCATTCTACAATCCAGTAGTATTGTTAGTAGTATAACCTAATGGAGCGTTGGGTCAATGATATTTCAAACAGTGATATTTGGTAAAAGCCTATTCACCCTGTTTCACAAACAGTTCTGATAGTGCATGATATAACTGCGAGCGAGGCGACTATGCACTGGATCGTCTGGCCTCGTCTATGTGCTTACTGGTATATGAACTTCAGGGATTGAAGTGTAGCTTATATTTTCGGATGCTGTTAAAGAATAGACTTGGGTTAAAGTATGAAAAAGACGAACTTTTATGGCTAGCTCTGGCATTCTGATAAATATTATGCAAATTATACAGTCGCTTCTTCGTAGAGTGGTCATTACAGTCCTAAGAAGTGTAATGTCTACGATCAAAATATTCATTACAACTTTCAAGTTGACCGTAAAGATCGTGATCCTAGAACCAAACTCAAATTTATTGCCTTTTTAACTCGCGGAACTATCCCTTTGGCATTCCCATCTTATGTTTTCACTTGACCCACTTGTGCGAAATTCGGTGGCCTCCGTGGAAGTCGAACCCACGACAATTTAAGGGCAGCCAACGATCTAACCACCTGAGCTACCAGACCCTACCGTGAGCCATGAGTTGAAGTTTTTTGACAAGAATCATCTCACACCAACCTCATCCATAGCGAAAGGGGAATTGTATTTAAACACCTGTCATACATCACGAAAAACAAAGCATATTCCGTCAGCGCAAGCCAATCTTGCTCAGATGAAGTGACTGGCACAAATAACCCCGATCTCGAGTAGCACCAAGTCTAAAATATCGGTATAACTGTTGACAGTGTTCTGACCGCAAAGGTACAATGGCTTCAACTTATGGCTCCTCACTTCTATTTTTTGAAACAGGAATAATTCAGGGCAGAGGCATCTTCAGCCGAGTGAAAGGTTAATTCTTAGTCCGCTAATAGTAGTCAGTTTAAGCCTTTGATGACAAAGGCCTTTTCGACTTCCCATATTGAGTCTGAACCACGCTTTCACCATAATAGCTTTTGTATTGGTAAACTTCGGTGACTCAACACATGATTTGCGTAAGATTAACGTACTTTTATTATCGGTCCAAAATGAGCAAGGTCTCGTAAAAGGCAAAAACGTTGAATGCATTTACAAATATGCGATTTCCTGCTTTCAGAAATTTCTGCATGCCCATCCTTACACCTATATGTACAACATATTTTGTGCAACTAAAAGAAGATTGACATAAGCTTTTTGTTCGAAGTTGGCCCCTATTTTTCCTCTTAGTGAGAAAGAAGGGAGCTGTACAGTGGCACTGTATCGTTCCGCGCTTGTTTGTATGAGGTAGGTTTTGGTGCTTCGTGGAGTCAGGCGCAGGAGCTGGCTGGTCGCGCGCATCCAGGCAGCGCCTATCGTCCCTCAGCTTCCGTAGGAGCAGACCTCAGGGCCAGCCCCTTCGCGTACTCATCATCCTCCGTCCTGACTTCAAGCGCATCCTTGGGAGCCGGGCTTGCCCTCCTCATCTGCCTCCGTTTGGCCTCGGCTGGCGCATGAACCTCCGAGATTGGACGTTGTTGTGGTTCGGACTCTCTTTGCATTCCACTCTGACTCGGTTGAATGTTCAGATTGAAAGGAAATTTACGGTTGTATCGGTATGGTTTGGAGCGCCCCTCAGCTGCCTGAGCAACATAATCTAAATGGAGAAATTTAACTATAAGGGTACTGGCGTACTGCGTCAACAACTCCTTATAGGGCTCTTTAAACTTGGTTTCACAATCTATCTGCATTTTCGCCATAAGAGTAATTTTTGTATGCCTAACCCAACTGATCAATTTTGGGGCTCTGGGACAACGAGCTCGTGGCGCAGTGGGTAGAGCGTTGGACTTCTGCCCAACAAGGTCGCGAGTTCGAGGCTCGGGCGCCGCAGCGCCCGGGGTTGGGTATGGCTGGCTGATGACGGCTAATAAGCCAGAAATGGCCATTCCAGTCTCCCTTGTCTTTGTCGGTCATGTTATTCTGCCTACCAACCTGTTGCTTATAAACGAAGCCCTATCCACACTCTCATCAATCGGCAAACACCCACTGTTATACCAAATTGAATTTAATTATCTGTTTAACCTTCTTTTCCAACCATGGTTACCCTAGAGATTTTGCGCGTTGATGCATGACACATCAGAAATTAAACGAAAGAGATAATGAATTAGATTGTTCCAACCAAGCGCCCAAACCAAAAAAACTGGCGAAAACTTCTAAGCAGTAAGAGCGCGTCTGAACTGGTTGAAAGACACCTGAGTAAACACCAAATATACTTTTCGCACAAACCAAAAACTACACTTTGAAACCATCTTGTACAGCCTAAGGAAAGGGTTGGTTATTTAGGTAAAAATAATTCTTTTACCAGATCCCATGTAGTAGTTTCAATGTAGTTTATTGTGGCCAAACAGGAAAATCGGCCTCTTCACGTTTACAAAAACACCATATGTCACTAAAGAGACGAAACCACTTGTCTCAAGGTGTCATGCATACACTAGAAACTTGGCAAAAATTTGCCTATGGAAAAAGCTTGCATTGTTGGCTTTTGCCAATCAAAGAAATGCCTAGATTTCTTGGATGCCATTTACTCTGATAACTATGCATAAATCGGTATGTCGAATTGCATACAGTATAGAACAATCTCAAAGAAAATTAGGAAAGACAGTAACCAATCCAAATAAGATGTGCACTCATAATGACAAACATTGACAGGACGGACTTAGCTTAATCGATTGTTCTGGAAAACTTTAAATCTTCAATGTTTTTACACACCTACAACAAGTCTGGTGACGACGTGGGCGACAAGCGTCAAAAATTAAGTTATTAGAATTAGCTTTTTTCCCAAAGCAATTTTATGTATCCAAATATATATATCAGAAAAAGAAGACGAATTAGTAGAAGAAGAAGAAGAAGAAGAAGAAGAAGAAGAAGAAGAAGAAGAAGAAGAAGAAGAAGAAGCGTTCACTGGGAGAGGTACATTGGTTATCTAAAGTTTCGAGTAGTTGTTTCGTCTACCCATCTTCAGAGACTGGAGAATCATGCTCGCACCTCCCATTATATGCCACTGTTAGCAATGCTCCTGGCCTGTCAACACTGGCTGCGCGCTTTGTCCCCCTCGTGTTGCCGTCGTCATCATCCCCGTCGATCGCCTGTTCTGCCGCGTCAGCTTGTGTCGGCCGCGGTGTCCCTCTACGGCTTCGTTCAACCCGGTTGTAGTCACACCTGCTGACACCTTGTGATACCGCATCAGACGGGAATTAACTGTGGCGTAGTCTATCCTCATCCTCGTTGCCCGCGGAGATAGTTGGCAGCCCCGGACGTTCCATGCCGAAACGGTCTCCTGACAGTAAGCGACTTAATATCAGAAAGGTGGCCAGCAGATAAATGAGGTGGTTGACTGAGCAGTCGGTAGACATACAGGATTCTTTTATCTGCCCTGAGGAGTGATCGTCACCTCGGCTCACAATGTCAGCGGCCTCCAAGGTAAAGACGTGCCCGTCTGGGCAGCATGGGTTGCAATCTCTGACTTTTGGTCCAACCTTCACACGGCCAACTGATGCTCGTGTATTCGCGTTTGTAGCTCTCGCACGGTTTCTCCAATATAGTTGCATATCCCGTAGCTGCACTGAAGCCGGTAGTTGCCGGTTGACGTCTCCCGGTTAAGAATGGGGTCTTTTGGCCGCATCACATGCTGGTGGATTGTTGAGGTAGGACTGTGGGCAACTCCTATTCCGTGAGGCGCAGGGGATATAGCCACGGTTTCGGATATCCCTTTTATGTGCGGGATGCTCCACCCTGACTTGGGTTGAAAAACTCTCTTCATTCCGCGTTCTCGGTGGCATTCAATTCCGTTCAATGAACGTACAGGGATAGCCATTAGCTGGAGAGAGGCTTCATCTCGTCCCGTTTAGCAGCTGGAGTGCTGTAGTGAGATTTCACCAGTCGGTATAGCGTGCGTATACAACTTCGTTTGTGCTGCAGCGGGTAGTTTGTGTTGTAAATCAGCATTTACATCGTGTTCGTCGGTTTTCGATAGACTGACATTGCTCTTTTACTGTCTGGCCGGCGGCAAACGACAACATCAAAGAACGAAAGTCTGTCCTCCACTTCTTCTTCCATTGTGAACTGTAGGTCGGGTAAAATCGAGTTCAGGCGCTCTTTATAATGGGCGATTCTGTGCTGTCAATCTAGCGTGCCCAAAACCGGTGACATGGGGATGACACAGCGCACAGCCAGTGTTGACAGGCCAGGAACAATGCTAACAGTGGCATATAATGGGAGGTGTGAGCATGACTCTCCAGTCTCTGATTATGGGCAGACGGAACCCTACTTGAAAATGCATGACAACCAATTTACCTCTTCCTGTGAACGCTCCTTCTCCTTCTTCCTCTTCTTCTTCTTCTTCTTCTTCTCTTCTTCTTATTTTTCTTCTGACTTACCACCTAGGAATTGCATTTTTCTCCTCTATTGGCGTGATTTACGGGCACGAAGCTATTCAAGTGGCTCGTCGTTGGGAAAAAACTGTTTTGCATCAAGCCTTGACCTATACACAGCTCCATTTCCTCCACAAATGTCTTGCCAACTACGCCATAGCAAAATTCCTGTCTTACATGCCTCTTGTCAACACATAGTTAGCAAAACAGACGATGATCCGACACAGTCAGCGAATGACTAGGATACTCGTACACAGGACTGTCACCTCCGACTAAAGAAATACGCATGCAGTAATGAGAACTTTAGGATGCTCATCGCCCGCCGTTGTGATGAGGCGAAAGCTGGCTCATTAGATAACACTTTGCTATCCTTGGGACGATAGAAGCGTGCGAACAGAGGTGCAGACTGAGCGACAAAATTCAGGGCATTGCAGACCGCACAACACCCGGAGACCGAGCAAACGTTAGTACACAATTTCTCGTTGAAATGACTTACTGAAACTCACTCAAAAGTTCTGCAACGTGGATCCAGCTTTAGCACAACCGACGCTGATCAGGTCACCTTGATTGCGTCCTGCAAATTGGCGCTACGCAAACCGGTGTCACGGACTAAGCTAACGACCTCTAACGACATCAAGTCATTTCTCTGCTCATGTCACACCGAAAAACTCATTTGCTGGTAAAAGAGGAGCAAAAGGCCCTAAGGCCCAAATAGTGATTCACCTGAAGACAAAGGCCGGTCAACGGGGGTCCTCGACAAGGTGGACAACCGAAACAAAATCCGAACGCTCCTCGATGTTCGGTAGTCCTACAAAGTCAGCGACGCTGCCAGTCTAAAGTCAATAATGGCTATGGCACGCTTCTGTGGCCTTGCAAAAATAGGTATGCCAGACGTTCCCCGACGACCAATCGTCTCCCTCCAAGGTATACCCGCATAGGGGCTTCCAGCCTGCTTATTCCAGAAGCTGAGGATCCTCACGGTGGGCTCGCAATCGACAGTTCACTTGGCACAACAGTTCCTCGACAAAATAAAGGCAGTCACGATTGAACCGAATGAGAGGACGTTCCTCACTCTTCATGTCCATGCCACGGGCCCCTGTGGTTCAAACAGTCCGTAACCTTTTACATAAAGATTACGATGAGAATGAGGGTCAGCTCGCAGCTCAGAATCTCATATAACTTATGGAGCATTGTCTCACGATTTTCTTTACCTTTGAAGGGATCAAATATGAGAAAATCAGGGGTACCCATATGGGGTCCCCAAGCTCTGGGCTGATTGCCGAAACGGCTCTGCGAAAGCTCGGGAGACGGCTGTTCCAAGAGGATGAACGCAAATTTAGGGCAATGTACCTTGACGACACCTTCGTCCACATCAATCAGCACAGAATCACCTGAACTCGATTTTAACCGACCTACAGTTCACGATGAAAGAAGAAGTGGAGGACAGACTTCCGTTCTATGATGTTCTCGTCTGCCACAAACCGGACGGTAAAAGGGCAATGACAGTCTATCGAAAACTGACGAACACGACGAAAATGCTGATTTAAAACAGAAACTACCCGCTGCAGCACAAACGAAGTTGTATACGCACGCTATACCGACTGGTGAAATCTCACTGCAGCACGCCAGCTGCTAAACGGGACGAGATGAAGCTTCTCTGGGAACTATTCGCAGCCAACGGCTATCCACCAACGCTCATTGAACGGAATCGAATGCCACCAAGAACGCGGAAGGAAGAGAGTTGTCAGCCAAAGTCATGGTAGAGCATCCCACACATGAAAGGGATCTCCGAAACCGTGACTGTATCCCTTGCGCCTCACGGAATAGGAGTTGGCCATAGTCCTACCTCAGCAATCCACCAGCACGTCATGCGGCCAAAAAACCCCATTCTTAACCGGGAGACGTCAACCGGCAACTACCGGCTTCAGTGCAGCTACGGGATATGCAACTATATTGGAGAAACCGTGCGAGAGCTCCAAACGCGAATGCACGAGCATCAGTTGGCCGTGCGAAGGTTGGACCAGAAGTCAGAGGTGGCAACCCATGCTGCCCAGATGGGCACGTCTTTACCTTGGATGCCGCTTAAATTGTGAGCCGAGGTGACGATCACTCCTCAGGGCAGATAAAAGAATCCTGGATGTCTACCGACTGCTCAGTCAACCGTCACATTTAACTGCCGGCTACCTATCTGATGTTAAGACCCTTCCTTTTAGGAGACCGTTATGGCATGGAACATCCAGGGCCGCTAATTATCTACGCGGGCAACGAGGATGGGGATAGACCACGCCACAGTGAAAACCCGGCTGATGCGGTATCACAAGGTGTCAGCAGGTGTTACTACGACCGGGGTGAACGAAGCCTTAGGGAGACAACGCGGCCGACACAAAGCTGACGCGGCAGAACAGGCGATCGACGGGGATGATGACGACGGCAACACGAGGGGGACAAAGCGCGCAGCCAGTGTTGACAGGCCAGGAGCATTGCTAACAGTGGCGTATAATGGGAGGTGCGAGCATGACTCTCCAGTCTCTGAAAATGAGTAGACGGATCCACTACTTGAAACGTCAGACAGCCAATTTACCTCTCCCGGGGAATGTTCCTTCCGCATAGAGAACGCTGGGGGACCCACTGAGGAGCCGAACCCCTCGTTGCTGTGTCACACAGCAGCAGAAACATCGGCGAAACACGTGTCTGGGCTTTAAGCTAGTATCTATGTCGGAAGTACGGTATAACGTCTTTGCCATATAAGATTCATACTACTTGTAGTACTGCTTGTTTGTAGAATGGGCATTACGTGGTTATTCCACAGTGGTTGATTGTCTTCCACCCAAATGTTCATTGAAATTTCGGGTCTGACCCTAAAAAGTCATGTCCGAATCACCTGACTCCATGTCCTGCACTTAATAATTTCAGAAATTATTTACCCGATTATTCTCTGGAGTCCATATACCAGAAACCGCATAGAGAACGCTGGGGGACCCACTGAGGAGCCGAACCCCTCGTTGCTGTGTCACACAGCAGCAGAAACATCGGCGAAACACGTGTCTGGGCTTTAAGCTAGTATCTATGTCGAAAGTACGGTATAACGTCTTTGCCATATAAGATTCATACTACTTTTAGTACTTCTTGTTTGTAGATGGCCGGGAATTCTTAGAGGCCATGCATTCTGATGACTCGTGCATTAATCGGCACATCGAATTAGATGCCCTGTACAAAATCTCAAAGACAAGTGAAAAAGGCGGTAGCCAATCATATTTAGATATTCATCAACAATGACAGCTATGCAGGACTGATTCAGCAATATCGATTTTCCGACATGTTTTAAATTTTAAGTGTTTTTTGCACATTTACCACAAGTCTGACGACGATCTGGGGATTCAGCGTCGAAAATTTACATAATAAAGTTACTCATTGTTTCCCACAGAACTTCTTTACTTCCGGGAATTATACTTCTTGGGATGCCCGTATTTCAATTTATTCATATATATATATATATATATATATATATATATATATATATATATATATATATATATATATATATATACTTCTAACTCCCCGGTAACGGTGCTTTCCACTCGGACAGCAAAAGTATAATGTTTGACGATCCACAGAAGCCGAATCACATTTTCCTTTTTAACACATATATTTCTTGTTGGGATAGGACTAACCTCAAACCTTCTGTGGAGTGCTGTCAAGAAAATTAAATAGGAAAGCAATCACCCCACCAATTTTACTCAGACACCGAGTTTAAACCAAATTAGTTTGTAGCTGACCGATTAAAATTGCTCATAGCGGTAATTTCTCGTTTTGCGAATTAATTAAGCCATCCACAGTAGTATAAAGATACTCTCCATGATGGAAGATTTGGATAATCTGTTTTATTTTACTAAATGCAGACGTCCTATTGAATCTATTTTTGCCTTAGCTGCTGGAATGAATACAGGGCTAGAAGAGTAGATCCAATTTTCCTTGATACTGAATGTGGTGAAAGGCATTTTTGGTAATGAATTGCATTCCTCACATTCCGGCCTCGTGGTCGCTAGAATTCGCAACATTCAAGATTGACCTTTCGTAAAGTTTAATTGCACTGTTCCATACTTTGCTCTCCCTGGCGAACCACTGAGTGTCGACCGACATTCCATGAGTGTCAAAGTAAGTTCTAATGCAAATGTGGGGAAAATCCGTTTAAATATTTATAACCTTCGTGCGGACGGTATGAATTCAATTCGCGAGCACTTGATTTTTAGTAAATAGTGGAAGACGGCCAAAGGCCATACTTACCGGGGGCGCCGTAACAGCTGACAACGAGATCATGCAGCAGGCGATTACATTTTGCATCCCAGGAGAGGAGATCAGCCAGTTGTAACAGTCGCCCACGAACTGGAAGCTCGTTTTTGTTCCCCTAGCATCGAAACCGCGAAAAAAACATGGAATTTCAGTTAAAAGAGCGGTACCAGTGAGCTGTCAAATAATGGAGAAGAATCAGTATGAATAAAAGAACAAATTTTTGTGAAATTTACTGCAATGCTGCTGACCGAAGATCTTTTATTGCATGCTGAAGCAGGAAGTGCATTCCGCCAATATAATTTTTTAGGATTTCTCAGTCTGCCTAGTTCTAACGATGCCTCTACAACGGGCCGCGCGAGAGATGCGCTGGATCAACGCGGGGCCGGATCAGGTTACAAGCGGCGTTACTGGCGACGGGCTTACATGAAAAAATGTCATAAACTTCGAATGAGGTGGCATGACTAGGAGCCGGCTCACGCCGCAACAACCCTGTGCGCCAGATACGAAAGTATACTATCGCTATAAACGAATCCACGCGCATGTCACCGTCCATTCGCCCACCTTCTTGTGGGATAGACGATGGTCCTCAGCGGTAATGACAGTCGAACTATAGTTGTAATTATAACAGGTTAGAAGAAGTTAGAACGAAATGCTTGGGTTGCTATTGCTTAGAGTTCAGAAAATCACAACCACTTCTCAAATACTACTACTACCATTACTACTACTACTACTACTAATTGTACAACAACAACAACTTCTTCTTCTATTTTTCTATTAACTTCATATACTTGTAATAATTTCCTCATATTCTTATTGTCATACTTAATTTGCAAAAAACGATGTCTTCATAATGTCTTATTTGCGCTATAAATAAAGATGTCTTCCGATTGCAAAGATTACTGACTCTTTTATGCTTTTTGTCCCAAACTACGTTTTCATTTAATTTCGCTTTGGGCAACCCCACATCCTTTGAAGGTGACTACCCGTTTCCATAAAGAAGTTCTCTGGTTCAAATAAAATCTTTTGGTAAACATGAATAATATTTAAAATTTTGCAATCAACAGGAGTAAACTTGTGGTTACAGGCGATCTCATAAGGGCAAAATTCATCTAGCTCAAAATTAAACATGTAATTTCTTGCAGCAGCATTGTACACATTACATTATCCACGTGCTCTCTAAGTGTAGATCATTTATGGAAACAACCATGATTTAAGTAGGTATAATTCAAAGTGTTATTTGAAGAACCGATCACTCTGACAAGAGTCTTATTGGTGAATCATTAGGAGGACAACTTTGCGCGTCGACGAACGATGGCGCATCAATAATGGGATATGGAGGAGGGGGGAGGGTGGGGAAAGAGTATCAGGCGTGTTCTCAAATTAGGCGACCTTCTACATGAGTGAGTCACACCGTGGAGGGCGCTTCAACATTGGGCGTCACGAGCTGCCGACCCGCAGTCGATTAACGAACGCAGCGATCTCCCTTGCCAACGTGTGGCGTTAAGCTTCCACCAGGACAAATCAAGTAATGACATACTGGTGTGGAAATGAACACAGCTCTGGTAAGCAGTGCAGCAAGGAAGCTTGAAAATTAAGTGTCTTGCCGATTGGTGACCCTGGCGATGGGGGCGCACTGATAAGCGACTCCGACGTGGCCGACTAATTAATTATAACGGTACTTTACAATAGCTGCGGCTAATGCCAACCATTGTGACCCCCTAAGTTTGTAGACAGGCATGCCAATCAGATGTTGGTCTTCCAACAGAAAAAGTGTGGCCAATTCTGCACAAGTCTCCTTAAAGGGAGCGCGAATTGAAATTAAATCGCCTCTAATTCTCACTCATTCAACTTGATAAATCAAAAACTTCTAAGTCACATAATCAGCAGGGACTAGGGCAGTGTCGAGTAGATATGACTGTGGGATATGGTTGTGCAGAGGTTCTTCCAGCAGGAGTTTATAGTTTTCCATCGACAAACGGTAGTTTGGATGAAGGAACTCCGTTTGGGGGTGACCTACTAACCTTCGCGTGAGGGACAAACCTATATCGGGTGACCTAACAAAAGCATGTTCATCTTAGTGCGCGTTGGTTACTGAAGCCGAACACGCGTTCTTCTGAGGCAGTGCTCGAATAGAAGAGGGGTAAGCTGCATGCAAGAAGCATATTTCAGAATACCTCACACCTAGTCATGGGCTTAAGCGATTGTCCCTGTATTTTTGTGGGAACATTACGGCCACCTGTAAATGTCCAACGTCAAAACATTATTAGGGCTAATGTGTTAAATGAGTTCTTACGAAAACCGTCATTGTCTGTTTTGAAGTCGATGATCTCCAACACCGTTAGAACCTTCACTTCCCCAGTGTACATTTTACTTGGAAAAGACTGATCAGTTTTCCTACCTACAGAGTTAAACGCCATAGTATTAACAGACCAATTACCTAGCGAATTACCCAGTAGTTTTCACAACGGACCTTGTCTGAAGATTTTTTTAGGAGTGCAACCTCTTTCTCATAAAAACCTCACTTTTGGTTTTAAATTATGAAAGCATAAATTTAAGGTATGTGTGCTTGCATTATGAGCAGAAGAAATATACGCTTCATAGGAACCAAACGGTTAGAATGTAGTGTTGACGAAAGTGACATGCGGCACTGAGAACCAATCATCTCACCGAGAGAACTGTGTTCTATTAGTGCACGTGTAAATATAAGCCTTAAATGCGGAAACCAGCAGATAAAGAAGGTGTGTAGGCACTGGAAACATAGATTTCCTATATTTTAGGATAAAATACGCTAAGCTGTTTAAAATTCAGTCTAGACAACTTTTAGTGTCCATACATTTCAAAGTTAACGTATTGCGTACGTTTCGATTTGAAGTACAAGTTACAAACACGTCCTGTGCCTTGAAAACCTGCTTGGAACTCAAGCTGTCCAACTTTGACAACACAGCTTTTAAAGCGTTTTTTTTCAATTTGCTTTGGGTCATGTTTCAAATAAAAAACTGAATGAGGGCAAAACAAAGCAGCAAAATTCAGTTCCTTCGTTCAGAGCCATAAATGCTGCACGAATTGTATATACAAAAAGTCGAGATAAGTCAGGCTCCATGAAAACCGCTTCAGGAGAAAGCGAGTGTTATCCACTAAGTGCAAAGTAGAGTTTTTATGCTAACTATCATCCCGTTAAAAAGATAACTTCCAAAAAGTGCTGCTTTCACTCCTCTTCTGGCCAAAAGGCCAAGCTGAAATCCGTTTCGTCGTGCATCCCGCTAATGCTGCAACTGTAAGACAAGGGGAATAAGGATCGAACACCCAACGATAAAGGTGGCCTTGCGATAACTTATTCCGGTGTTGTGGATCGAATCCTAAAAATAAGGCCATTTTTATGAAGGCGAAAGTTTCTATTCCCTGGGCTTAGCACGACAGTCTCCTATGCACTGCATACTTTGCGAAACATACAATTGAATAATGCCGGTAGTGAAAAGGTAGATTGGAATGGCCACTTCTGGCGCATTGTCCGACATTAACCAATCATACTCAACCCCAGGTGGTGTCCCCTCCGAGGCTCGAACCCCCGACCTGTTGATTAGAAGTCCAACTTGCTAAATATAGAGTCATGGGCTCGTTGCCTTGCCAGGTTAGATCGGGAATATTGACATTCCTTGATGAACGTTCACCAGTCACTCGTCATATGCTGCCTCGCGCCTCACTCTAAGCATAGAGTCATGGGCTCGTTGTCTTGCTGGTTTAGGTCGGGAGTATTGACATTACAACTGCTGAACAGAAACTGGAAAAAAATCAGAGTAAGTACCTTGGATTTAAACCCAGCACATGCTGCACTCAATTTGCTCATCTCGTGAAAAAATTGCTTAAAAATGAAACTGAAAAAAAACATTTTCTGAATAAATTCCTTTGATGTAGCCTGGCCTATCCACGATCCGAGTGTTAATCCTTCATATTCTCGCAGAACGCATTAAGCCAACCGGTAAAAGAGGATCGGAGCCTATGCAGCACACTTTCCGTCAAAAAATCGGTGGTTGCTTTTTACTCTCTAAAAACTCCCTGTCGTTGACAGAGGAAAGTTAAGGCATGCCATCGGGTCAGTTCGATAAATCACCTGAACAGAACTTTGCAAAAAAATCATTTCACGTTTTTCTTTCAAACTACGACTCATGTATAATAAAGTCCCACTTAATACCGAGGATTCGCGTGTATCTACTACGTTGGAGCCAGTATAATAGAAAGTAACACGAGGTACCCGAAAAACAACAAATATCTGTATGCAAGTGGGTTGGCAGTGCTGACCCCTTCCAGCTCAGTCGGTCAAGTAGCGCTCAGGAGAAACGTCCTCAACACAGAGAGAGAGAGGGGGGATTTTTTTAAATAAACCCCGTTCTAACACTCTCAGCGATTTTGTGAGGATAAATTAGAGTTTCTGTCAGAGAAAACAAGCGAGAAAAACCGTTTCAAGTTTTGGGGAAAAGCAGTCTAGGCGTGCTTTGCCCCGTTCGGATTGCCTTTCAACGTCTCAAAATAAAATTTTAAGCCCACGCTGGTTGGGCATTTCAACATCGAAGGAGTCTTTCAAGCTGACTTCCTTCTGCAAGGCACCTAAATGAACCAACATTGCTACCTGCAAGTACTGAAGCGATTGTGCGAGGAAATAAGAAAATTTCAACCGAAAGGGGCTAACGGGGTGGGGACTACTGCATTATGACAACGGGCCTGCCAACACAGCCTCCACAATTAACCAGCTTTTTTTGTCAAAAAACGGTTATCCACTGGTTTATCATCCCCTTACCTGCCCGATCTAGCTTTCTGTGACTTCATTTTGTTCCAAAGGATGAATAAAACCCAAAGGGAAAGCGTTTTCAGAACGTAGAAGAGCATATTTGGTTTACTTATACAGTGATATAAATGTAAAGGCCTGACGAGAATTTATCGAAAGCTAACGTATGCTCGCCAAATTGTCTTTTTAATAAAAAAATCGTTAAAAGCACTTATCAGCATTAGTTTGGAAAACAATATAAGTGTCGAACCCAGGAAAACCCACTGGGTCAAGTGCATGTCCTCTAGTGGACAGTATTTTGAAGCGGAATAATTTTTAAAAGATGCAATTTTAAATGAATAAAAATATAAATAAATGACTCGTTTTATTTACTCCCCGTATATAAAACTCACTGGAGAAGTTAGTGCATTCAGTAGTGGTGGACACTATTACGATGTCTTAGGCGTTGATCCGAACGAACCTTCGTTCTTTTTTAAAAGACAAGAACTAGCACTAACAAAAGCGACATTCGATTCTCTAACTCATGAAACGTAAACCGAAAGTCTGAGATGTGTTTTCGATTCAATCAAATCACATAGGTAGGGTCGTCGTACTAATTATCATGCAGTCAGTCAGTAGAATGCTAGCTTAGGAAAGAGCTTCTCTTTGACCAGCCGAAAAAGTATACTCTGCAAAAATGGCTACTTAAGTAGCGTATAATTTTCTAATTGATTTTCAGTATCGAACAGGTAGTCTCGTTTATCATTAACTGCTAACCGAAATTATAATTGCTGTTTTCGCCTAGAAAAGAATTACACAACTATGATTGCAATACTGCTTCTCATACAATATAATCCCCTTGATATTGCAGTCACACCGGAATACTATCTTTCAAATGCGCTTAATCTCGATAGTCTATAGAAAACACACTCGGCAAATACTACTACTTAAGTACTATGATGGTTTTTCCTTGAAGTTCGTTACCTTTGTAGCAAATAAAATCTTCTTTACACACTCTTTAATCCAAGAAATGGTGGCTTTTGATTTTAGAATTTTTTAAATCCCCGAATGATTAGGGACACAACATGTCCTTGCATTTGCGTTTAGTTTCCGAATAACCATTTTTTAAGTCTTTGCATTTAAAAAGGTAGCCTAAACAGCTCATAAAATTTTGCAACGGGTATGGACGATGTTGCATAATTCATTAAGAGCATTAATAAACGGATACATGCGCCGCTATTTGAATAATGGTAATTTACCGGTTTTAGAACCTCTCATAACCACAAGTTTTGTTGAATTCATCAAGTAGAAAATTTAAAGAATTAAAATGCTACGCAGTCAGTGAAAGATGACAGGTTTTAGCGCACGCTTTCTAAAAAAATATTTTAAATTATAGGGTTAACGAAAATAGATCTACAACTACGTATATCTTAAATAAGTATTGTCCCGCAGGTGTCGAAAAAGGCAACAGACCTGCCTTCTTAATCGAAGCTACATGGTTGAAGTTTCGCAAATAAACCCAAGGAAATGTTGCTTGCTTGCGGATGCATGAAAATATATGTTTGTAGGACGCAAAGTTTGATAAAATAGGAAGAAATTGCAGTTGCACAGTCGCTGACATTTTCGTTACGACTCATTACCTGTTGAACAGCAGAGCCGACAAGCAGAGCATTCCGACAGACCTCGTCTATAATTACTCCGACCGTAGAAATTCAATCAGCCCCCTCGCACTCCCAAAATTTCCCAAATTAGCTAACAGGTACAGATACGGAGCGTTTTTCCGTGGTCAGGCCCGTTCGGCCTAGCACTAGAATGCTAAGGTGTTGTATCGTGGCATGTGCTGTTGTCGTGTCTACGCCTGTCGTGTAAAGCCAAGGTGTCCCCACCCCGGTCGGCGCGACTGCAAGAACACGACCCACGCCTCCCCCCTCTTCAACCCCACTCCCGAATGTAAAGGGCAGATAGTGCAAGGCGCTAGGACGTGGAGACGCACAGCCTGTCGTCGGTTGCACGCTTGACTCTCCCTCAATAAATCCAGTCTTGTTTCTTCTGCTGAAACATGGCTTATAAGGGGGAGGCTACGGTCCGATAACCTTTTGGGCCCCCAACTGCATCTACCTGGCGTATGTTAGTCATAGCGACAAGACAGCAAAGCATCGTTCGTTTCCACTCACCCTTCTGCCTTCGCTCGAAGAGGATGGAAACATTTGAGGCCAAGATGTGGGGGCGGGAGAGTGGAGTTGGCTGATAAAGTGGTCGTCAACATCGCAGCAACAGTTGTCTGGCTCGCTGGCTTTCGCTAATAGCGCACTTCTGTACACGCCGGCATAATTATAGAAAACCGCAGCGTTCACGGTGTGGTTAATTCGACTGGGGGTGCCTTTGAAGCGAAGGGCTGTTCACACCTCTGTCGATGGAAGTGAGAGTAATTTATCAAAGTAAAGGGATAGATGGAGGTAACGCAGATCTGGTTGATAGCAGTAAAGCTCGAATGCAATACAACCAATTCGGTAGAACACTGAGCTGCACCGAAATGAGAATGACGGCTCCAACACTTTTGAGCTTCAGGAAGAAAAGGCTACACCGACGGCTACAGTTTACTGAAGACCCCACTACACTTTCAGACGCAGGTGCCAGCTCAAGGTCTGTTGTCTTGGCTGCAGCAGAACTCTTCCTTGGTCGTCTACCGCAAACTGCTGCTGCCACTTTCTGTCCGGATCTCCCTCAATTTGCGGTTTAGCTACTGGTTTTGGATTTTATTGGCTCTTCTCTGTGGAACCGCTTCCTAGCTTTCTCCACTGCTCTCTAGAAGCACGTTTGCTAAGACATGGGAATAGGAACCCCTCCGGCGAGGTTAGGGGTAGGGTTAGCGTTAAGATCACCGATCGGGTTAAGACAGGAATAGGTGAAAATTCTGATGTTTAGCCTGAAGCCACTTTTATTTCGGGAGCTGTAGGCGTTTAATTCCCCCGCCCCTCCCCCGAGACCGGATTAGGCAAAATAGGTCGTATGTTGATTCCTCAAGTCATGCATTAAGGCGAGCCAGCCAGTGGAGAAGGGCGGGGATGATAGGCATAAATCTGGTGCTTCAGCTCGCGTCACCAGACATCCCAGTTCGCAGGCACATTTGAAAGGGCTTAGCTTTGCTTCACGAACTGCCTAGCTTCAGCTTACAGGAGCTTAGTGGAAATGCACCCAGTAATACCTCCCGAACTGCCTCTCTGCAGACAGCCATATTTTCGCTACCCACCCAGCATAATGTCGTACTGGGAGTACAACATCAACGATCTCGCGTAAATTTCCTCCCTACAGCTTCGCCTGTATACCATTGATTCGCCATGATCAGATTTTGAAAAATATTGTAACCTCGCACAATGCCCGTACGAGGAGAGAAGCTAACACGAGGTAAAGTGAACTCTGTGCCTGTTCATTATCTTATACAAAACAAAGCTAGTATGGGGTGTTCCTCGGCGCAATTAATAAGCTGATGGTACGGTTTACTTATATGGCTTCCGAAACTACGCATGGGGATAGAAATAAAGGGGATCCAGAGATAATTCCAGGAAGGGTAAATATTCCCGTGTCGTAGCCTTTGCACTGATGCTAACGCAAACCTAAATTGCAGCCTTTAAACTTACGTCTTACTGTATCCTTAACGTCAACCACACAGTTACCACTAGTCCTTACCTTAACCCTAAACATAATCTTGACGCTAACTCTAATTGAACCCCATAGTTAACGCAGAACCTAACCGTAGACCTAACTGTACTCCCCACAACAACCTTAAACCTGGGCCCTAATGCTCCAGAAAGTTGGCGCAAAGCCATATGCATTGTGGACAGCTCCTGCACTCACCTCTTGTTTAAGAGATCATATAAGTGCAATAAGTGACCAATCTGGTGTAAATTTAACCAAAATTCTGAAGCGCATTTACGATTAAAAAGGATTATTTAAGTAGGGTTTGTAATATTAACTACTGTGCATCTCAATGCGAGGATATTGCAGACTTTGCAGGATGCCGGCTTTTGAGTGCACTGCTTTTCGGGTGACTGCAAAAGACCACAATTGGTAAAAATGACTGATAAGTACTACCATCGATTTTCTACATAGATTTTCACTGTGCTTATAAATTCAATTAGGGTTTATAATAAGCAGGCATAAAAATATCCTTCCGTGTTCAAAAGTGACAGCTAATTATGTCTTCTTTAAATTTTATACTTGAAGTAAAGGCAATCTCTAGATGTTTAAAATAGTTTATACAACGTCCATTCGTCTAGCTTTGTATGCGTCCACTTAGGAATGTTTATCATGAAGTATACCATGCAGTTCACATCCATTGTAAACTTTTTATGAAAATTATACGGTGTCTCCTTAATTACATAGAGCAATGTCTGGTTTTATTTACCAGGAAAGCATGCAGCTTGTAGACTGAAAACGCTAAACGTAGACGTTATGACCGATCAAGTTCAAAAGTATTCGGGAATTGGAGAACATTTTTTACAATCTAAAGACACACCTCGTTTGAGTATAACCTATGGAGAAAAAGGAATTTTCTACAAAATAACTACATGAACGAATACATTTACTTTGGTTTTCTGTAAAATATATTTAAATCTATTAGGTCAGTGAACTTCAATAGAACAAATGCAAATGACTTAAGTATTAATTGTTACCAAGTAAGGTTTTCCGCAAGCAAACGAAAAGCACTGCGCTCAAAAGCCGACATCCTGGCAGTGTTCGCAATGTCCTCGCCTTAGGTTGGGTGGTTGTTAATATTACAACCCCGCTTAAGTAATTATTCTTCCTCGTAAACGCATTTCAGAATTTTGGCAAATTTTGCATGAGATCGATAACTCATTTCTTACCAACCACAGTTCGTCCACGTTCTATACGTATAGATAACCCGAGTCGAAAAATGTTCGTCTAGACAAGTCTGATTCCATCGCAAATTTTCTATAATTTTCGCTAATTTAGGGGGAATAAATTCTTACTTGTCTGTTGTCAAGCCCGTTTTAAACTTCCCATAACAACTGAGCACTGACGAATGCCAAAGAGTTGCCCCACGCAAACTATGCTTATGCATTTTTTCTGGCCAATCAACTGCACAGTCAGGGAAAGGGGTTTTCATACATTTACTGCCTCCTTTGAAAGACCTGATTTAGAAGGATGGGATTGACAGAAGTGCAAGCCAACTTCCGGCAGCGTTGGATGCTTTTGGGCGGCCAACAATACAGTTACTGCAGTAGCATAATAAATTAATTTCCGCGATAATTTCACGCCCCGATTTACACGATTAGCCAATCAGAGCTCTGGTAGGTGCGCGTACGCGTTAAATGTCAGGTGTTGAAGGATTCAACCGGATGACTCATGACGGAGGGACCCCGAGCAGAGGGCAGCGTTTCACTTCAGCTAAACTAGACAGCCCTACAAGGATCGGTGCCGCATGTTAGTGAAGATATGACGGAAATTCTGGTTCTAATATGAAAGACCGTTTGAAGGGGGACCTCTGATGAAATAAGGCCTCAGAATTGTGTACGGGAGCCGTAAAGGTCAATTGCTGACATTCCCTCCCTTTCTATCTCTTTCTGTCTACCACTAATGGTCCTGGCTGGCTGCCTGACTGAGCCATCGGCTGAGCGAAGGAGCCGAACCTTCTCCCCGGCTGGCCGATTGTCCTAGCCGTCGACTTACCAGTTTCCTGTTGCACCCAGGTTAATACAAAAAAGAAGTGGGGGGCAAATCGTACCATGTTAACATTTAAGCATCCCTCGGAGTGAAAATGTCTCACCGATAGAGTTTTTCACAGAAGAAGGAGGACGGTGTTGTGTGATTGAGACAGTGCCGGCACGGGGGCAACTTTACTGTCCAGATGACGCCTGATTAGATAGTAGATTTTGCTTGAAACCTCCTAATCTCCGGGCACATGGAGATGTCACCAGCATAACAGTAGCTGGCTCATCTCAAGCCTTAAGGATGACTCGGCTGTCCAGGAGACTGTAAATCTCCCAGATTATGTTCCTTTTGTCGACTACATACGTCAACACAACCTGCCTAGGGAGTCGGCATCACTTGCTCTCATGTATGCCCAGCATTGTAGGATCATGCCTCTAAACGGCTCTGAAAGTGCAATAGATGCTGCGTAAGTCCTTCCGAGTATTAATTGGTTCATGCGAAAGACACCGGCGTTGCGCTCACTTCCGTAACGAACTTCGGTGTTTGTGAAGGGAAAATGTCGTAAATGTCGGCGAGATTTGAGCACAGAACCGAATCAGTATCTGATACTGTCTCTGAAGATGGCCTCGATTTGGAACCCGATCGCATCTCCTCTTCTCGGAGTGAGACAGATTCTGGAAAGTCAATACCCACGGTGGAGCAGCGCCTTCCTGACGATGAGTAATCTGAAGAAGTTAAATCTTTCCCGAAGCGCTAAAAGTCGTAGCTTTAAAGGCTGCTTTCTAACGGGGCGACTCCGCACTTCTCAGGACTGACAGCCAGGTTCAATGGCTCCTGCTTAATGTGGCCTTTTTGACACTACTTCTTCAATGGAATCAGAGCCACTCTCCTGAAGTCCCTCATTGTGCGCTAATTAGATCCGAGTATCTTAACGTTCCAGTTGCATCTGAGCAAGGGGAGTGGAGAACGAGAAAGAGTGGTAGATGCTGTTCACGTCCTTCTCACTCTGAACAACTTCAGGTGTCAGTCTCCGGTACTCATGATGAACGTTGTCCTTCGCGATGGTCGAACTGTCAAACTTTGACTTCGGGAGGGAGCATTTGAAAAACTTGGTTTTAATGAGGTGGACTTAAGACAACTTCTTTCCGAAGCCTCTTAATGTAGCCATTTGGGCTGCCAAAAACCCAAAGCCACGCTCTATCCGGTCAGATTTTCTTCTTCTTGTTCTTCTTCTTCTTCTTCTTCTCCTCGCATAACGTTATTCCGGGTCACAGATGTTGGCGATAACACCATACGTTATAGGATGCAGCATTTAAACAAAAAGATCCGCGAGTCAGTAAATTAATAAGATCCGAGTAAACTGGGTGAAGTTAGTCTGGATTTAATTCGTTTTCATTCTAACTCAAGTTGTTAACTGCCACCATAAAATCTACCAACTCCTTTTGGAACATATGCAAATCCGAATCAGGAAAGGTACTTCAGAATCAAATTTTTCTGACTATACTTTGCTAGGTTGTCGTTTAACAATGAAAAACAGAATTATTGTGATCATGGAGGTAGAAGTGGCGCAAAGAAACCGAGGTTGTTTGTCAACTCTTAATAACTCTCCGGCCAGCGGTTTCTTTTGTTCTAACGGCCTTTTTTGCATCCTTTCATTTGAGTCAAACCAAATATTTGAAAAGTTAGAAAGCACCAGTGAGTCAGGCTGTTAGTCCTGAGGAATCCGAGTTAACCCGTTATATCTGCTGCGAGTAGAATAGAAATTTCCTATTTTCTAAACTCAGGTAAGGAGTGGAGTTCTGTTAGATTGCGGTTCATTGGTTAGTGTGCAGTGTCGGCGAAATTGTAGAATGCAAGGCATATTCCCGTCGCTTAAAAAAAACTTCACAAAAGCTTCCCTGAGCAGGTTGTTCTAACGGCAACTTGACGGGGAAATGTTGCCCTTCAATAAGCAGTATCCAGCATATCCAGCGTTTTTCAGCCGATTTTTCCCCAACTAAAGTCAGTTACCGAGCTCATGAAAAGTAAAGCAAAATTCTAAAAAAAGGTTTTCGATTCGGAAGGATTACTCGATTGGGGTGATAATAGCGATCATTAGACGACACAATCCCATGATATTTCAGAGAAACCAGGACGTGTCTTCAGCCGCCTGAAACAACCGCGCTCGGAAAAAACATTAGTACTTTAGCAGTATGCCTTTTATAACGACTTTCGATGTTCCCGTGAATTCGATATGACTCATAGAAAACACAATCAAAAACATCTTTTATTTTACTCAGTTGATAGAAAATGATGACTTCTTCCAATGGTATGCTCGAAGAAGATCTACATTTAAGTTGTAAACAACGTTTAGTTAAGACATTCATGCAAGTAGCAACATTTCTCATGACAAAGGGGCGCTCATTGATCAAGTTACGAGACTTAGTCATCCCGTTGTGTTTTGGGGCTCAATTTAGGGCCCTGGCAGGCAGTCGCATGGCAATCAAAGACCCGAGTTCGAAGCCCTTGTGCTGCACACTTGGGATTTGTCTGATGATCGCTGATAAGCAAGAAATGGACATTTTTATCTCCCTTCTCTTTGACGGCACTCCACTATCAGCATCATACCTGTTGGGTTGTCAATGTTTCGCAGGAAGTTTGCAACATAGTCCACATTCATTGCAAATTTTTAGGAACACTAGACGGTATCTCCTTAATGGCAAAGATGAACGTATGGTCTTCCTCAGACGCAACTGATACAGCAGATTGGGCTTAAATTATTCGAGAATTGGAGAACTTTTAAAAACCCAAATAAACCCTTCCTGTGCATGTAGGAAAAGAATTTAGATGCTGCTAATCGAGTACTTCTAAGACTAATTTTTAAGCAAATTTTCCATAGTGTTAAATTTTTTGGTAATAAACGTTTGTATGATTCTACTAACTCGGCAACGAATTATAACCCTAACGAACGCAGTGGACAGGGTTAGAGTAAGGTCGCTCTGTGGGTAGATATGGACAGGTAGGCTTGCAAAACGATCAAAATCAGGGTTAAAAACCAGCTCATTTGAACGATGACGGTAAGCCCTATCTACATTGCCACCGTTTATGGAGTACACTTAAATCTCTTGATTATGTTCGTTAGGCGGATCGTACAAGCATTCGTTGTCAACTGTTTAATGGTATCGAAAATCAATAGAAAAAAGCACACAACTTATGCAATCATTTCTTACCGAATGCAGTATGCTCAGGCGGCTGAAAAGACATGCAATCAAAAGGCAGCATCCTGGCTGCAAAATAGTCAATCCTATAAACGCCCTTAAGTACCCTGTCCTAATTGAAAACGCATTTCAGAAATGTTGGTTAACATTTCATGAAATCGGTCATCTCCCCATGTTGCAATCCCTGTCGGCACACCAACTGTTAAACAAACATCGCGGGCTTTTCAAGCAACCCTCGTCTGCAGAGTCGGTCAAGCAGTTAGTTCGCACTCCACTCAAAACCTACAAGCTGTCTTCCCTGATGCACTAAACAAACAAACGTTTGACATAAAAGTAGGCGGCGGAGGGAAGGGAAGCGGAGGATCAAGATAGCCCCCCCCACTTCCCCTGCAACGTCTGCGTGCGCAAGGAACGTCCATATGTCGGTCTGAGTGTAATCTTTCACAGGTCTGACGGAAGACCGGCCTTGAAAGCAGAAAAGGATCAAATAAAGCACTAGGATGAAGACCGCAACGCGCCACTCCCCCCCCCCCCCCCCCCCCCCAGGGGCTCCTCGAACTAGTCCACGCCGCCGGTGCCCACGAAATCGGTTACCACAGCAGAAGCGATTGTGAACAAAGGTGAACAGACCAGACACGAGTTGGCGTTCTGGCACAGGAGGTAGGAATGCTATAGTGGGGCCCCAAAAGGTGGCCACACAAATTTAGGGAACTAGAGTGCACTACTTTTGCACAGGAAGTGAGCTTCTTCCGATGAACACCCCTTTAGACCCTCTTACATAAACAGAACCCGAAGTTCGAATCTACGGGAAAAATTCAGTGGGGAAGGAGGAAGAGGAGGAGGGGGAGTAGAAGAGAAATGTGGAAAAATAAGGTACATTTTTCGTGGGTCGTGGTTGTGTTGGTGTTGGTGGTGATAGCGGTTCGGGGGGGGGCAGTAGTGGCTACAACAACTTTCAGCAGTTGGATGTGATCGGAATGCGCAGCAGTGCAGTGAAAGTGTGGAGTTGGGATCCCCAAAAGCAGGCATAGCCAAACGTTGCTTTAAAGAAAAATTACAATAGAAACTTTCCACAGATGTATTTGAAACTCAAAGTTTTCAGCATTTCGGCACAAATCTCGACATCCAGAAAATCAAGACACGGTAAAAGCTTAGCTTGAAAGAAACATGGGTGGTAATTAAGCAGTTTAACTGTCCAGCTTTGTCGAGCACTAAGCCCGCACCCATCTTCGGTTATCTTGGTATTGTCTAAGTTTCAGAGCAAGATGGATGAAGGGAGAGAGTGCAGTAGATGCTACGCAAGTCACTAATCTTTGCTCAGGTCACCGCTGTTGCGCCAACTCCATGAGGCGCGCCGTGCGTGTCATCGTTTGTAACGGTCGAACTACCAGTTAGTATTCTAGATACATTGTACGCACTAATTCGACAACTTCTTCTGTCCCCACTATCACGAACATTTGCCATGGTTTCAAAGAAAACGCACATACGAACTCCATTCATCATTATTTCGAGGCAGTAAGCCAACAAAATTTTAGTATAAAATGTCAGGCATTCCAATCGCATTTACGTGTTCTTCATCCATCAGGTGCGTTGAAAATTACTGGTCTTTTCCTGCGGAACGTTTCCAATCCCCTCCCAACGCCGCGATTCGCAAACTCTAGGCACGTCCCATATATACCGCATCCATCCTGGCCAAAATAAAATTCTTAGGTCAAAAAAGATGGATTTTTAATTTGGATGCATAAAAAGGCCCAAAAGTGTAGAAATAAGCAAAAACCAATTGCCTCGTTGTGCAAAACTGCCAAAATATACGGACTTTCTAAAGTTCACAAGATTGGCATTCCACTGCGACCCATAATCTCCTCAATCGGTGCATCATCATACTTGATTTCCAAGCTGTTATTATATAAAATCTGTCACCTTACAAAGAACTCCGAAACCTTACTTAAGGACGCATTGTTCTTCCTAGAGAAGATAAAAGGCTTTAAAATTACAAATGATGAAATAATGGTCGTAGTCGACTTTATTTCTCGATGTTAACCGTGTCCCTTTGACTTAGCGAAGACCTATCCTGTAGAACTCCTGCAGGCCCAGACTACCGACGTACCTGCGCACGCTCCACTTAAAATCCTCCTCTTTGTCTAGAAACAAACTTTTTCCTTAGTTGAGGGATACTATCGACATTTAAAAGGTGCTCCCATATTACCATCAATATCTGGCTTTTTAAGGGATGCTGCGATTAAGAAATTAAAAGCTAGAGTTCTTCGCACAGTTAACCCGTGATTGTGGCTGTGCTACGTAGACTACGTAGATTTCAGGTAGAATAACTTCAATAACCTTAACTCCAATTTCCCAGGAATTCAGTTTAACTTCGAAACAGAAGTTGATGAACATCTCCCCTTCTTAGATGTCCTCGTACAGAACAAGATTGATGAGATGTTACAAACCACAGCTTTTTGCAAAGATAGATGCTCTAAAGTCACCTTAAATGTCGGGAGTAACCACTGTATCTCTCACAAACGCAGCTCTATTACCAACTGCGTGATTAAAGTAAAAACTCAATGTTCCGATAAATTGAAGATGCTCTTCAAACTATTTTACTGGAATGGATATCCTCCCGACTTTGTTAATCGATGCATCTGGCAAAAAGAACTCAAAGGAAAAGCTATTTTCAAGGCACTGACCACCAAATCAACAAAACAAAAGGCCTGAAGAACTCTCCTTCATGCAAATGATGTAACTGTGCTCGTCGAAAGACAATTTTAAAAGACCAGACGTAGAATTCGTGCAAGCCTACAACTACTTTATACCTGTATAGCCTAGAAACAGGGTCCCTCTAAAAATTACCGTGTGCAGATTATTATGCTGGCTATTGCGAATAAACCGATACATATTTCAAATATCAGCTGTTAACGAAGCGAAGAGAAAATTTATCCCAGGTAGCCGTGCACACGTGGGACACAGTACATATATCTGCATGGGAGAAACCCTGCATTCTTGGTGCCTGTCCAACAAGGAATGGACGCGAATTCCCGGAGCCACTGCCATTGAAGAGACATGCATTGATAGGCATAGGATTAAGATGTCCCTCAAAAATGTCTCAAGGTCAGGTGGAAGCGAACATGACCAATGTCAACTGAATAATTGCATGCATTGGACGCCTATCGGTTTAAACTTTGTCCAAACGCAGAACCTCGCATTAGACATAGTGTAAAGTTAACTGTGTTCTGTACATCTCCCATTTGTCTGCAGAAGGACTGGCCTAACAAACATGAAAATTTAATTGATAAAATTGGTTTTTACCTCAAGGATTTATACTTTTTCTATTTCTTTATGCAGTAGATGCCCTAACTCACGAACTCTTCAATAGTAAACAGCTTTATGGGCATCAGTTCAGTTCAATAAATTAAAATAACATCATCAACTGTGTTCCATACTCCCACCTCAAATTTCGATCTCGACATTTCATGAGTCAGGCAAGCTACTGTACGACACCGCCACCCAGGCACCCAAAATAATGATCTGGAAAACGCTCCCATACATGTAAAATGTATCGGAACTTGTCGAGAGAAAGTTGAGAAATCACCAGATACAAGTAGCACACCACCCACATCTACCTTACGCTCACAGCTTGTACAACCCTTAGGAGAGGGTTGGCTATCTTGATATAAAATGTGTTATCTAAAAAATCCCATATTTCAGTGGTGATGCCAATTATTGTGGGCAAACCAGGAAATCCGTCTCAAAACGCATGCACGAACAGCAATTAGCGCTAAGAAGACGGATCCATCTATTCCAGGTAGCCATGCAAATACTTGACACCGGGCATAAATTCGTGTGGGAGAACACTCGGATTGTAGGCACCTGCCCGAATAGAAAAGGCAGCGAATTCCTAGAGGTGATGCACTCAGATGCGGCGTGCATCAATCGGCAAATAGATTTTGATGCTGCCTACAAATTTTTAAGAACAAATATAAACGCGCACAGCCATTAACAACGGGATGACAAAATATGTTTAATGCGTACTGGCGCAAACATCGCCCAACTGCAGAATCCTCTATAGGACACGATGTGGACCACTCGGTATTCGGCATTTGGCTATGACTCTTGATGACGGCTTATAAACCAGTAATGGCCATTCCGATCTCTCTTGCCTTTGTCGGTATTCCATGATCTTTACACGTTATTAGTCGCCATGCGACTGCTCGCACGGGCTCTAGATTGAGCCCCAAGGCGCAATGGTACGAGCATTTCCACAACTTGATCGGTTAACCTCACTTCCTCATAATATATATATATATATATATATATATATATATATATATATATATATAGATCGAAGATTGTTTGCATTCCGAGCTGATATAATTAAAAGAGGAAGGGGTTCTTTGGAAAATGCGAGTTGTACTCGTGAATTTTCGAGCTGGTCACACCAACCCGTCGTCTGATGATGGAAGCGACAATGCTTTCAAAACGTCAGTACAAATACAATTTTGGTCCATGAACTCGCCCCCTCTTCTTCTTCGTTTTCTTCCGGGAGATGAGGAACTAATAGCTGAAGTAATTCGGCACAACGGGGGACAGTAAAGCGCGGATGGATATTTCATTCATTTATTTTTCGAAAAAAACTGGAAAGTCAACAGAAGTTCCTGGTAAATGATTTTTAATGATCACTCTATTAAATCATCTAACATGTTCAAAACTTATGCTTAAGGAGTGTATTTTTGGTTCTCAAAGCCCGTGAGTATTACACATTTTGCGCTAGTGCTTTTGGAAAGCTTAGGTGATGGGAAGCCGCCGTATTCCATGAACCTAGAGTTAATTTCCAGGGTGATTAGCGGCAGTGCTAAGATTGGGATAATGCTCCTTGTGTGGTATTTGAGATGCCGGACACTGCGGAGCTTTCAACTTTTCATAGAACTGTAATAGATACAATTCTACTTTTTTTTCTTAAACTGACGCAAAGTCTTTTAATTTAACCCAAAGTGGACATCTAATGACCTTGAACAATGTGACGAGGACAGCAAAAGACCGAGGAAGATGGATAGTATTTACTATCAGTCAGCAAACAGCGTTGCTATGTCTAGCAGCGAGCAAATAGAACCCATGGCAGAAAACCGCAGTTGGTTCAGCGTTCACGTCGCAAGGGCAATTCTTTCCTTCTAATTTTGCAGCCGCTGCATGCGGAAATCAAGGTCTTGACCACCCTCCCCCATCCCACACACGCTTAAACGTTACTCAGAGGAGAGTGTTGTGATGGCACGTGAATCCCCAACGGAATATCCGTGTGCGTTTATCGCAGAGGGGTGGGTGTGTTCCAAAAGTCAAAGAGTAGTTTTTTTTCGAAAAAAAGCCTAGGCACTTAGCAAAAACTCCTTCCAACCTAAAAGATCAACAGGTTGTTTTAGACGAACACATTCCGGGTTGGCGTGGCCGGAGGAAAAGGATGCACTAAGGATATATCTACACCCTGTTTCATAACTGGCCCAGAATGTTTACCATTCAGTGCGAATTCGGACATCTCAACAGAAAAATGCCCATTTTCTTATTAATTTTTAGCTTCGGATTAAAGAGAGGTAGCTAAATCTACAGATTTGCCTGGTAGCATCATGCAGAGGAGTTATTGGTAGGAGGTCAAACTGCTTCCATCTGGATTAACCATTCCTCCGTCGAAAGGAATAATATGGAGAGGAGATATTAGCAATTTTGTGATGTTTGAAGCATTTTTTCCCGTGTATGAATTCAAAACAGGCGGGCAGAGCAGAATTATCGACTGATTGGCTGTTACATACACTTTTTCAAAGAGCAAGAAATATTTGCTCTAGTGAAATCCTTGATACAGAAATTGCCCGCATCAAATCAGCCTTTTCATAACTGTTGATATCCTGCACGCTTCATTCACAAATACAGCAATTCCTTACGGCCAAAAGTGACGGAACATTCAGTTTTGAAAAAGCCCGTTATTATATATTTACCCCTTAAGGGTGACAATATTTCTAATAAAATCAAGCGACAGTTACGCTGCACCATAGAAAGAATATACATTGCAGCTGAGCTAACCTTTATCAGTCGTACTAGAAGCGTGCCAGTCAACCAGCCAAAGGATGCCTGGCCATTGCACGCCACCCCGAATTGTGTTTATAAATTCACGTGCACTTGCGGACGCAAGTACGTTGGGCGAACGCAAAAGCAATTGGCAACCAGGGCCGCTGAGAATTTACCTAATTGGCTGTTTAAACAAGGAAATAAAGTACCACGTTCTTCGATTACTAAACATCAACTAGACAGTGGTCACTATGTAGACCTCAAAACAGCTTTCCGAGTACTTGTTCAGGCACGAACAACTCGGACTTTCCGCTACTTGGAAGCAGCGTATATACGTAGGGAGAAACCCGACCTTTGCAAGCAACCTGACCCCGTGGTCAATGTACCATTGCCCACTGGTGAGCCAAACCTCTCGCATTTGACTCATAGAGCGACACACGATTGGCAAAATACGCGCGTCTTTTAGTATGTTTTGTGTCGACAGGTTGTATTTAAGCAATACTGCGATGACGAGTACCATGCTAAATACACGGAAGACATTTTATACGCACCAACAAACTGGATTTTCATTGGCCAGCTTATGAGTCACCTGCATAAGTACGCTCACTGAAGAATAACAACTAAATTAGTTCGTACTTTTTTCCATAAATGGAAGCAAGAAAAAATTTGAAATGGAAATTTACCTCTTAACCGGGTATAGAGTTTTAAATAAGGCAGACATCTTCTTTTAAGTGTTTTTCCATACCTACTTTTCAAAAAATAGGACATAACTTAATGCTGTATCTAAAATCAACAAAAAAGCACTCAACGTATATAGTCATGTTTGAACAAGTGCCATTTTTGAAGGTGGTTAAAATGCGCATATTACAAAATAGCATTCTAACGTTCATGAAGCACCGTGAACCTGAGCTCTATGAAAATCAACAATGTGAGTCCGCTTAGTTGAATTTTTCTAACTTAAACCTTTTTTTGAACCCGCATCATCGTCGAATGAATTCGTTTTTTGCACCGACTTTGTTTTTCTCTGTACTCAGTACTCGAACAGGCCAAATGCTCAAACACCTGACAACCGTCTCGATTAAATAAATTGGCAAAACCGCATCTTTGCCCTTATAAAATTAGCAGAAGCATGCTTTCCATACATAATTTCTTTGCTACACTGCAACCACTGACAAACCACGTGCTTCACCGATTTTCTGGTGATGCATTCAAAGCTGTGGACCGACTGCCCGTACGCATGTTTACGTTTTTGGATAGAGGTAATGGGGACTTGCATGAACTGAATGCGGCTGATTCTGCCGTCAGCGTCTATGCCATTCTTTGTGTGGTCGTTTAGCGACCCGGCCAGTGGTCGTCTATTCACGACCTTGACCATCTTATCAGGTCGAGCCCGTGGCTCTGTCAAGCTCGGATCTCAACGCTGCGAGATCCAAGCCGCTCTTTTAGTAGTCGAGTTCTTAAAATATGCACAGGCTCGTGAGTGGCACGTGTAAATGGGATGTTTTAGGTTTTTCATTCATTGCACCCACCTCCACCCCCGGTCGTCTCGACATTATCTTGCCAGCTTAGCAAGGAGGTTTTGGGAGACGGTGAGTGCGGTAGATGCTGCACGCAAGTCCACAGTAATGCAAGCAAAATTGCGTACAAGTCACCTGCGCTGCGCCCACGCCATGCGACACGTGGTGTTTGTCCTAGTTTGCGACGGTTGAACTGTCATCCTCGTCGTCATCTTCGTCATGTACACCGAAACCCGACTGAACGGCAGAAAACACAAACAGACGACCAACCGTCAGGTCGATTTTGGCCTAACTAGGATCGTGCAGAGGAGACGAGAGAAAAATAGGGGAAATATAAACTGAGACAAAACTGTTCGTAACCTCTGCTACCTAGTGGAAGCCTCTTTGCCTCAGAAGCTAACAGATAGGTGGACGCCTTCGATACCGACCAGATCTGCAACAATAGATACCGCCAAGTTGGTTGGTTTTGTTTCAAGGAAGATAATCTGATAGACCCTTTTGTGGACCATCTGGGCCACCGGCATTTGTTTCTGATCTCAAATGGTGCGCCGGGCTATGACTGACCGGGCAAAGGCAAAATTGAGGTCCAAGGAATTCTAGATCGATACACCAATTCGCTGCTGTAACTTGTGGATAATTCGACCCCCCCTTTAATGTTCGCCTGAATCCCGCTCAACACATCTTGATCAAGTTTGCGCAAAGTGGCGCAACTAACGTGGTACCCACCGTGAGTTCGCGACAATGACCTTTCAAAGCCAGTGAGGCAATGCTAGTCAATATAGTCATCACAACCGGTGGGGTTTGAATGCCTTATTCACGGACAAAGTTGCACTTTTATTGGCATACGGATACTTCAAAATACCGGTAATTTAAATCAGGAAAGGCTGATGAAAAGGACCAAAAGATTGCGTGAGGCCGATAGCGAGTGGCTGTTTTAAAGCACGTTACGTCAAAAAATTGAAGGGAAGATAAATCGAAAATATATGGGTTTGTGCGCATTCGGGAGAAAAGCATTCACAGAACGGTGGTATCTTCCGCGTCGCCAGCCACTTCAACGAGAATATTTTTGGCCAAATTCCAGGGAGGACAACGAACCCCATCTCCTAAGCCTAGCCTTAACTCTAGATTGAATCTCCTCAGAATTTAACGCAAGACAGGCCATCTGACTTAAAGGGGGTGAGTCCTAGTTCCATATCCGACCCTTTAGCTCTCAGTTACTCAGCCAGCTTAGTGTGTGGTTGCGTAGAGTGGCCAACTAGTGGTCTGGGATTCAGAATTTAATAGGTTTGTCTTAAGGTGGTCTCTGTCACTCTCATATATGTGGGATCCTTGTATGAAATCCTGGCAGTTTTTGTTGGACGAGCAGGTAGTGTGTGTGGCACGCGCAGACGAGTTCACTTGCTGTGTCAATTACTGCAACCATACCCCAAACCAGCCAATTGGCCGTTTGAGGCCTGGGAATTGGGAGAGGGCGAGAAAGAGGTCAACGGCTCAGCACATTGTCCTTACTATAAACAACCTTATGCACCCGAATCTACCACGGTGCGCTAAAAGCTGTCACTGAGAAAGTTCCAACTGACGGAATCACTGGAAAACCGTAATCCTTTCAGTGTACCTTTGTTTGGAGGGGCAAACTGATAGACTGGGAATGAGGTTGCGATGTTTCCTTTTTAATTTGGCCTCTATGGCACTCCCACTCCGTGGGATATCGCCCAGGTGTGGCGGTACACGGCTCCGGCCGCGCAGACCACTTGCGCTCTATCCTGCCTCCGGACTTCTTGACTTGCTAATGCCAGCAAGTGCAGGTTACGGATGAGGAGATAGCGCGGTAAATTCAGCCCAGGTCTACCATCACTGAAATCTTATTCACGAACAAGTCACCGTCCATGTGCCTCCATGCTGTGGGGCATACGGCGGACCTCCTCGGAATCAACGGTCGAACTGTCAGTCCTCAGTTATTATGAATGTGTGGTCAGTTAAGAAGCTGAGGTGTTGGCCGTAAAGGCTCGGCAACTTTCTGCTCGTCTAAAAAAGGATATTCACTGCGGTAGGATTATTACTTACCCGCATTTCTGAGGGGTTTAGCTGCCATCATGTGCTAACTGCCTGATGGCTGCTTCTTATGATTATCAGTCAGCAAACGCCGAATGGACGGCGTGGCCCAGGGAAAGCAGGTGGGTGAAACGTTAAGTTTCTACTCTCATTATAAAAAAAACATTTTGGAATCAAAATCATTTTGCTTTTCCGAAGCCCAGTTTGAGACAGTCCAAATCTGTCCCCTCGCAAGGACTTCATGCATAACTGTGGCAGCATTGAACGACATTTAAAGCCAAGTGCAAGTAAGTGGATACTCGGGGTAGAGGATCCACCATTCAATTCAGAGAAAAACTTCCCCCTACACCAGGTTTACAATAGACACTGAAGGGACACAGGCAAACATAACTTTTCTGGTGGTCATAAACAGTATTAATGACAGGAACAGGAACAGGATATACTTAGATTAACGCTCATGGATGCCTAACGTCAGTCACTCGTCCCGCACCACCAGCAGAATCTGTCTTTACGAGCATTACTAGCCGCTGTGAGGCTGCTGGCGGGGCTCTAGAATGAGCATAAAGGCAGAGCGGGGGGAGTGAGTTCCGGTGATGATCGGTGAGCGATCATCCAGAAATGTCCATATCCCCGATCTAAGCCGGTAAAACAACGAGCACGGTGTTAGAGCATTGGACTTCTAATCAACAGGTCGCGGGTGTGAGCCTCGAGTGGGGACACCACTTTGGGGTTGCGTATGACTGGCTGATGAAGGCTGCTGAGCCAGAAATGACCATTCCAGTCTCCCTTGTCTTTGTCAGCATTGTTCATCCACCGTTGAATAGGATTATTGCAACAGAATCTGTGCGACCTCCGCTCACCGACAGATCAACTATTGCAGATAACAACGTCCACCATGAGTATGCGCAGTGCAATGACCCACGCGTGGATTAGTTTATACTGATTGCTGACTTACAAAGCACCTACAGCATCGTCTGCTCTCTCACCCACCTAAACCATGTGGCAAGACAAAGTTAAGAGAACTGGAGATGTGCGCGGGCACAGAAGTGGTTCTAACCTAAAAATGTGACTGGCAGCAAGCCTAACGTGAGGCCTTAAGCATGTATAATTTGTTAAATACTGCAAGTATTCTCAATACTATAAGTATTCAAACGTGAACGGGATGATTTTATTGGGAGGAATAATCTACAAAGGGTATGTACGAGTAAAAGAAAGCTAGATACTTCTGCCACCAGAACCGTAGGCCGTGGAAAGAAGAAATTAATCTAGTATCTTACAGACTGTATTGAATTTATTTAAGTCACGCACACACACACGATAGTTTGATCGTCGATTTCGACGAGGTCCACCGTACGCTCCGCAGCAAGGTGGGGCAGGTACGGTAACTTGCGCGTGATTTATTTTATAGTGATAGTATACTTGCGCTGCATCTAGCGCACTCTCTCCTCTCCCACCTCAGCCCGGTGTCATGACAGAGTCAATAAGACCGGAGATGGGAGAGGGCGCAGGTGGCTGGCGCGGCCGGAACCCCCCTGGGTTTACTACCACACCTGGCTCGGATCCCACGGAGTGGGAGTGCCATAAAGGCCACATTAAGAAGGAGCCATTGCAGCCTGACTCTCAGTCCGCCAGCCAGCCATGCCACACAAAACACACACTGGGCTGACCAGGCGGTTTGAATTATCTCGTCAGTTGGCAAGTGGTGTTCGTCGCCGTGATCGGTACAGGAAGTGGAACAGGGAGGATGGTATCAGTGCACGTTGGCGGCGGGGCATCGATGAAGTTGTTATCAGTGGTTGGGTTGGTTGCCGTCGTGGGGTCTGAGGCAGGTGTGGCAGAGGTTTAAGTTATGGGATTGTTGCTGCATTGAGTTCGAAGATGTCCTAACATGCCCATTCGCGCGCGGAATGTGCGTTGCCAGAGTGCGCACGTTAGCAGGGCTTGGGCGCTGGCAGCGTTGATCCACGGTGCTTGTGACTTGTGAGTTACCCTTTTGGCCTTGGTGGTGGCGATCCGGTTGGCCGCATAGATTGCTGGACCAGTCTACACGGATTTTCTCCATGTCGAACTATCCTAGGCGAGGTCCTCCCAGGTCATCGAATTGATTTGCAGTTGCTTCAGAGATTTCTTCAAAGTGTCCATGTAGCGTCGTTTTTGACCTCCCTGTAAGCGAGCACCCATAGCGACATCTTCGAAGAGAAGCCGTTTGGGTGGTCGGTCGTCGTCCATTCTCGCCAGGTGGCCGCTCCATCGCAGTCGCACTTGCCTCAGCATGGTGTGGATACTGAGGATTCCGGTCCGCTCCAGGACTTCCATGTCCAAGATCCTGTCTTGCCATTTCAGCTTCAATATTCTGCGGAGGCAGCTGAGATGGAAATGATTCAGCTTCCTGGCTTGGCTCGAGTAGACGGTTCAGGTCTCTGCTCTGTAAAGGAGTGTCGTTAAGACGACGGTCTTGTACATCTTCAGTTTGGTTTTCAGGTTAATACTATGGCGACACCACACGCAGGCCTACAGCCGGCCGAAGGTCTGACTGGCTTTGGACATCCGATGGGCAACCTGGTCATCGATTCACGTGTTGCGCGACATCGTGCATCCCAGATAAGCGAAGGCTTCCACATTTTTGAGTTGAGTTAAATTGACATTGATTCGGGGAGCATTGAATGCTCGCTGGGTGGTGGCTAGTGCATGAAAAACGTTTTGACTGTACTGATTGTTAAACCAAAATTGGCGCAGCATGTGGCGAAGATGTCCATGCTACTTTGCATTACCTCCTCCATCACGGTGTTAAGGGCGCAGTTGTCCGCGAAGAGCAAGTCATGGACTGTACCCGTAGACACGCGCGTTGTGGCCTGCATACGCCGACTGTTGAGAAGGTGCCCGTCAGTTCTGTAGGTGATGCGGATCCCAGGCTGCTCATCATGATAGGCGTCCATCAGCAAAGCAGAGAACATGAGACTTAAGAGGGTGGGGCAAGTACACAGCCCTGATTCACTCCGTTGGTCACTGCGAATGCGTCGGATACCGTCCCGTTGTCAGTGACGCGCCGTCATCCCGTGAACCACTCAGGACAGCTGAATTTCGACATGACATTCCACAGTCCGTCGCGAGTCACCGTGTCAAAGGCTTTCGTCAGATGCACGAAGGAAGTATATACGTGAATTCGCATCTCCTGGCACTTCTCTTGTAGCTGGTGGGCGGCAAAGATCATATCGGTTGTTCCGCGGTGTCGGCGGAAGCCAAATTGGCTTTACGGGAGCAAGCCCTGCTCTAGGTGACCGTTCAGACGATTGAGAAGGATACGGGCGAAGATCTTCCCGGCGATGTTGAGCAACGAGATGCCTCTGTGATTATCACAGAGTTGCCGGTTCCCCTCGCGTTTGTAGAGATGGACGATGGTCGCGTCTTTGAAATCCTGAGGAACTTGTCCTTGGTGCCACATCTCCTGGAATAGATTTGTGAGTTCCGCCATCAGCCGGGGCCCGCCGTGCTTGTAGATTTCCGGTGGGATTGCGTCGGATCCCGGTGCTTTACCGCTGGAAATATGTTGCACGGCCCGGACGGTTTCTGGTAGGGACGGTGGGAGATCCAGGTCATTTTTCATGTCCACTTGATGAAGCCGGCCAATGGCAGCATCTAAGATGGCTGATGAGCAATTAAGGACACCTCTGAAGTGCTCCGCCCAGCGCTTCAGAATTTGCGATTTCTCTCTCAGCAGTGTTGTTCCGTCAAAACTGAGCAGCGATGCGGTCCCCTTGATACACGGCCATAGATGGCGTTGATGGCTTTGAAGAAGTTTTTAATTTCATTTCTGTTCGCACATTCTTAGATTTCCTTGACCTTTCGGACTATCCAGGTGTCCTACATCTCCCGCAGCCGTTGCTGTACAAGGCGGTGGCATCTGAAGAAGGCTGCTTTGATGGCGTCAGTTCAAATATCCATTTAGACTTTGTGTTGTCCATTCTTCTCCACGAGTAAGTTGCTGTTGTCGGCGTCATTGTCTTCACACCAGTCCTGATGTTGACGGCGTGCGCATTTTAAGACGTCGAGGGTGGTGGACTGGATGATGTTTCGCAGTTGACACCATCGTGTCTCCACGGTAGGATTATCATTTGGAGCAGGCAGGTCCTCCAGTTTCTCGGTTATTTGGTTGCTGAAATTAAAACAGTGAGCAGGAAAATTTAACAAAAAAGTATTTAACTTACCTGGTGGCCTCTTACCTTGGGGCATTCATTGGGGTTGCAGTCGGAGCCTCATCTGGGAGATTACGAGACGGTGATCTGTCCAACCATCAGCATCGCGGATCGCCTTGGTTACCAGCACGTCCTGTCGATCTCCCCTCCAGACGCGAACATAGTCCAGTAGCTGACATTGCCGAAACCGAGGGTGCATCTACGTGGCCTTCCCCCGCATCGAAAGGCGGAAGGTGTTGCAGCAGGAGGTGGAGTTCCGCACACGTTTGCAGAAGAAAGGAGGCCGTTACAGCTCCTGAGAACGTGGGGACCAAACATTCCCTGCCAGGCAGCGTGGTTTGTCCCGACGCGGGTGTTGAAGTCAACAACGGCAGACGGCAAAGGCGAAACCAGCGTCACGTCACTCTGCCTTTGGCTGGCCGCTTCAGAAGAAGTTGTTGCCGGCACCCACCTCCTGCAGCTGACCCTGCTCAGAGAATCGGGTCAGGCTGAGAGCAGTAATTTCAACCTTGTAGCGCACCAGTTCCCGAGAGACTGGTGCCATCTACCGTTCCGGCCGGCTGCTCCTAGGATTGTCTAAAAAGGAATGGACATTCCAGGCTGCTAGTGTGAGCAAACTCGCCTGAGCAGCCCGGTGGGTATGGCGCGGGGGATGTGGACGGATTTATTGTTGTTTGTTTGAGTTTTGAGACCGCGTATTTTGCAATCTGCGAGTCGCAGCCGGCTGCAGAAGACGTGAGACCCAGCATTTGTTTAGGCCAACTTTTCTAGCCCCTTCCTTCGCGAAGAGGCAAGCAGAACTCCCCCTAAATAGGTCTGCTCGGACATCCCAGACGGCTGCCGAGCTCCACTTTAGGTCCCGGTTTCGGTTTAGTGGGAGAGCGACCCGAGTTAGCCTGGGCCGCCTACGGGGTTGCTGTCATCCCCACCGTATGACTTTTTTGAGAGTGAGGTGGGAAGTTCTGGAGTCAGGCATACAGGGTGTGGAGGCACACACAACACTCGAGACCCTCACCTGGTTTAGCCCACCGGTCGTGACGGTTTCCAGGGGTGTGGCCGTTGGGAAGAACCCAACTTCGAGGAGCCACAGGTAAGATTTGGGTACCAGTTAGAGGCAGCCACAGGAGCATTCACCACCTGTTCGAGACAAATGGAGCCCACCGGTCGTAACTGTTGCCAGGGGTGTGGCCGCTGGGAAGAACCCAACTTCGAGGAGCAACAGGTGAGAGTTGGGTACCAGTTAGAGGCGGCCACAAAGGCATTAACCACATGTACGAGACAAATGGAGCGACCAAATGCTATATGTATGATACTACCCCAACTTAGTACCGCCTACATCAACCCCACACACACGATAGTTAGACCGTCGATTTCGACGAGGTCCACTGTACGCTCCAAAGTAGGGTGATGCACGTTCGGTTATTTGCGCTTATTTAATTTAAAGTGATAGTAAACTTGCGCTGCATCTAACGCACTCTCCCCTCCCCCACCTCAGCCTGGTGTAATGACAGAGTCAAGAAGACCGGAGATGGGAGAGGGCGCAGGTGGCTAGCGCGGCCGGAACTGCCCCTGGGCATACCACCACACCTGGCTTGGATTCCTAAGAGCGGGATTGCCATAAAGATCACATTAAGAAGGAGCAATTGCAACCTGACTCTCAGTCCACCAGGCGGCCACTACACACAAAACACACATTGGGCTGACCACGCAGTTCGAGTGTTCCCGTCAGTTTGCAAACTTCCAAGCCACGGCTTTTAGCGCACCGTGATAGTTTCAAGCGCGTCAGATTGTTTATAGTGAGGAAAATGCGCTGAGCTGTTGACCTCACTCTCTCCCCTACCCTCACAAGCAGACAACCGTCGGAGCTGGTCAGTTGTCTTATGTGGGAGTGGGCGACACGGAAGTTCGACTGTCGATTACGACGAGGTCCACCGTATGCTCCACGAAACGGTGGTGCAGAGATGGTGACTTGCGCGTGATTTAGATTAAAGTGATAGTAGACTTGCGTTGCATCTACCGTACTCTCTCCTACTCCCCCACCTGAGCCCGGCGTCATGACCGCGTCAAGAAGACCAGAGATGAGAAAGAGCGCAGATGACTAGCGCGGCCGGAGCCGCCCCCTGGGTAAAAACCACACCGGATACACACGACAGTTCGACCGTCGTAGTCCGACGATGTCCACCGTATGCTCCATGGGAAAATGGAGCAGGGACGGTGACTTGCGTGTGATTTAGTTTAAAGTGATAGTAGACTTGCGCTGCATCTACCGCACTCTCTCCTCCTCCCCCACCTGAGCCCGGTGTCAAGACAGAGTCAAGAAGACCGGAGGCGGGAGAGGACGCAGGTGGCCGGCGCGGCCGGGTCCCCGAAGTCCTAGCCGCCCCCTAGGCGTGCCACCACACCTCTATGTTCGGCCTTTGTTATGGAATGCAACCCGAATAACGCATGCCATGCCCTCATACGTTCATTTTGAACGACTTACTGAATATCTTTTGATGCTTCCTTAGCTGGTGGATCCCATTGTGGCATCGGAGCACCGGAGAGAGAAAGATTGAAACTTGCCTGTTGCCTAAGAATTCAACTTCAGCGGACAAGGTTCTGCTCTTAAATAAAGCAGCCAAGAAAACACGCGAAGCGCGTTGATCGATGTTTTATGTCCAATCAGTCGCGTAGGTCGTACTCATTTACTGTATATCATTCTCGTTGCGATTTAAATCAAGTCAGACAAACATCACAAGGAACGTCGGACTACCTACTAAATGCAAGAACAAGCTTGACGCTTTAAAAGTTAAAGAACGGGTGACTGTAGACTAGTGGGACACCTGATCACGCTGAGTGGAAAGGTGCTTGCAGTCACGCTTGCAAATGATGCCAGTTTACATATCCGATGAAAGTGTTTCGACCCACACCAAAAAGAAAATGGGCAACGGCGTGCATTTTACGTGGCCCTGCAGCTTCGCTCGTCAGCGCCGCCGCATGACAAGCTTTGCGTACGCGCGTGACTCAACCTACGGTTTGCCATGCCGTGAAGTCGATTGATATTTCTCTCTTCACCGATTAGCTAGAGATAGTTCGGGCACAGGGATTTCGGCTGACACTGCTTGCGGTGCTGTGTGTTAGCTTCAGTTCACTTCAGTTTATTTGAGGGAAAATTACGTGGGCACCTTCGAACAGCGGACTTGCGTCAAAAAATTGGAAAATGGCACGCAAAAATGTTGTTAGGAAAATTTCAAAACATGTACGGAGCCGCTTTAGTAAGGGCTGGCAATCTAGTCCTTTTCCTACCTTCCATTTGGGAACCATCAAATTTTCGACCATCGGGCTTCGACAGCCCCGTTTTGTGTTGCCATTGGGAAGCACTACGATCTCAGAAGAGGGTAGAGTGCATACCTGAACAACTATCTCGCTCTAAACGCAGATGCGCGCACGCTGTCCCTGCCATTTGACAATAATGATCCTCACCGAAAATTATGATCTTAGTATCCGGCATGTGCCAGTTACCAGGCTGGTAATTAGAATGGGAATTCAAAGATGCTGCCTCGCCATCGCACCCACCCCCGCATACCTCTCGTCAGTTCAGCTGGCATGTGCAGATTACTGTACCCCTGTCCGAGACGGTGGGACAACAACCGGCCCTTCAGTGGCGCAAACCGGCTTATCAGATGCTTTTCACGTTGCCGCATGCCAAAAGGTAATTGGCCATCGGGAGTGATATTTGACGTGAGTGTACGCATGCCAATGGAGATATGTTAAACCTCAATAGTAAAGGTCAAAATATGCCAGGAGTAAAAGTGCATGAGAGTCTGCAAGGGGTGGGAGGAGAGGAGGACATGGTTCTGCAGTTGTCAGGCCTCGTCCTCTGCGAGCTGCCAATACGAACCCCTCTATATCAGCAGTAAGACGGTCGCCGGTATACGGACTGAGAAAAGGTACAAATACCGATAAAGAAGGAGGTTAGGGGAGAATAAGCAGATGAGGACGTGAAAGAGAAGACGAGAGAACAAAGTACAAGAGTACGACAAATGGGCAGTATTAGAATAGTAGTGATGGTGGTTTGTGCAGAGTGACTGACTGGCCGACTGAGAGTCAGGCTGCAATGGCTCCTTCCTAATGTGGTCTTTAGAGCACACAGATTTTGTAGGATCCACACCAGGTGTGGCAGCACGCTCAAGGGCGGCTCAGGCCGCGCCAGCCACCCGCGCCCTCTCCCATCTCCAAGTTTCTTGACACTGTCATGGCACCGGGCTCAGGTGAGGAAGGGAGAGAGAGTACGGTAGCTACAACGCAAGGCTATTATCACTCAAAACTAATGCACCCGCAAGTCAACGTCACTTCACCATCTGACGGTATAACTGACGGTGGTGGTGGTGGTGGGAAGGGTCCCAGCACTTTTGAAAACAGTATGAATAGTAGTGGTAGTAGTTGTCTTAAGAGTAGTAGTAATAATTATAATAATTTTATTTGTCGCATTATTAGCGGTATAGGTAATAGCAGTACAAGCATAAGTTGCATTATTAGTATTATTATTGGCCGGAATTGCTTATACGCTGCTGTATGCTAACTTCCGGTTAGGATCAGGCGGTTAGAATAAGGATTAAGATAAGGTTAATGTTAGTGTCCATTTTAGAGTTACAAATAAGGTTAGCCCATTGGTAAATATAATGGTTAGGGCATGAAGATCTTTTCTCTTCCTTTGAATTTAACGCATGCTTCCCCATAGTACGTGGGGAGTGCGATACTCTTCTTCTGTCCGGTCAAAAGGGGCGGGGGCGTATAAGCAAAAACCTTAGTAATAATAGAGATGGCTGTAACAATAGGGGAAGAAGCTAGGTTTTCAATGACTATACTACTGATATGAATATTAGGAGAAGCCGTAGTAGTAGCAAGAGTTGCAGTTGAAGTAGAGGCAGGAAAAGGAGGAGGCGTAGGAGGATCCACTGCATGAACGCTAGGGTCCTGTGAGGGTAATGTTCACTGATACACGCTGCATGGAAAAGGAAATACGATAATTCACCGGACATTGGGGCACTAGAGGAGCATCGCTCATGAGTTCTTAAAACTATGCAACTGTAATTAACGCGTGTAAATTTCACCCTCCACGTGCAAACCGCATTTTTGTCCTCAAAAGATCGAAAAAGCGTTTTTACTGCACTGACTTCCTACGCACAAGCAATATTTACATACTTTAATTCTTCTAACAAGTAGAGCGAAGATCCTTTTATCGATTCCGAAATTAATGAGGGCACTTTCAGTTATAGCACGACACATTCATGGCTTAGCAGACAGGCCATAGTATGCGCAAAAGAACACCGAGAGTTGATACTTCAAGCCTGAAGTAGTCATTAATACACTTAAATCTTGCTTCAATGTGTGCACACTTCCTCAGCGGACAGACCTCCTTTTAGCCTGACGAGCGTTTATGCTGAAATCTAAGGTGCAAAGTTTGTAGGAGAAGTGAAGTTGCCGGGGTTGTCCGCATCCGGAGAAGGGGGCTACGTGAGATAAAAAGTGTGAAAGTGATCCCGAACCGGAATAACCAGACGATAAGTAATCCATTGGAGAATTTGACAAACCCGAACAATGCTTCTTCCCCGCTTCCTTAACACAGGCCGCACTTTGACTAGAGGGCTTACAATAAAGGCAAGTCAATATCACCACCATCTTACTACTCAAACGTTAGCATTCAGTCTATTGACAAGAGAAAAGAGTCGGTAGAGACAAAGCTGGCTGCTGAGGACAGGCACTTCTTACAGCCCGGTAGTATTTCTGAAGGAAAGTATGGACAGTTAGGATAGTCTGGGTCACGCCTCAATCTTGAAACAGTTTGATATAATTCTTAAAAACCATCGCAAAATCATTGCCAGCTACTTAACCCAACGAACCGGCTATGTAAGTGTGCAGGCAATTGAGTTTCTCCTAGAATACACCTCAAGTAAAGGGACGTTGCACGAACTATGTAAGACGTGGTTAAAAATGCATCGTGGGTGCAGATTGCTAAAGGCAAATCTGATGGGTTGCCACGTGTTACACGACAGCCGGCGTGGATCCTAGAGCAGTAGCTCCAGGGAAAAATTCAAATGTCTATTTCCATCCTGCAACCAAGATGGATCGGTGTACTCCACTTTCATGTGACTTTGCATACTTCCGATGCTAGAAACAAACGGTAAGTTTGTCAGTCCCAGTCGAATGGAACCTGTTATTTATGTGCCTACGCGTCGTAACGTATAGTTTGACTCTGTATTTGTTCAGGCGTCTGTGTTCGGATGACAGTGAGAGGCAGCCAGCAAGGATATGCAAAAGATGCGTATATTTAGATGGTAGATGGTTATGTAAAATATGACAATTGCTCACTTGCTCCTCAAATTGCAGCTGATCCACAGATGGCTGACAAGAAGGGGGATCGATGAGATCTGGTAAGTAGGTCTTGTTCTGTGCATGATAGATCTGACTGATGAGAATGATTAGCACCACTTGAAGTATAATAACACAGCCTATGAGGCAACCTATCATAATGCTGCTCCTTCCGGCTGTAAAAGCTGGTGCTGCGCGTCGTGTGGTGGGCGGAGTTTGAGAGAAGTTTGAGAAGGACATTATGCGAGGCATGGGCCTGTGCCGAATGACACAGGTGAGTTTAGCTGTCCACTCAAGGTCCCGCGCTGACGTTGTGATTGACTGCCGGTGATGGAGACAGATTTTAGTGGAAGTGTGTGTGCGCGCATTCGCGCGTGTCTTTGAGTGAACTATCTGAGGCACAGGCGCACACTGGCTGTGCAGGAAAGGGGAAAAAATGAGACTTTCTTCCACTGGCGCTCTCTTTCACACACACACACACACACGACACACACACACACGAGCGGGGTGACGTCCTTTTTCCCATTCTCCTCCTCCACCAGACCCAATGGCCCCTGCAGCCTGCACCAGCGCAGCATGTTGGCTTGTGTCTGTCCGAATGTAACGCGTCAGACGGTCATGAATACGCTATGTGTTTCGATGTCAGGTGTATGTGCGCGCCTGCGCGCGAGCCGCGGAGGAACCCAGCGCCAGAACTTTTATCTTCCCTCTCACCGAGTCAACTGTATCGTCCTCCTCCTCCTCCTCCTCCTGCTCCTCCTATTCATCCCTGCTCTGCGCTAGCACATGCGTACAGCAGAGCCATATGCGACTTCAGAAACAGGTTTGTTTTTTTTCATAGACATGCACATACACACACACACACACCAGCACATTGCTGACCGCTAACGAATGTCAGGTGTTATGTGTGCTGTGGCTGTCTGGCTGGCTGGCCGGAAGCGGCCCAGAGTTTCAGTGTGCTGGGTGCTAGAAAGTGATCGGCAGAAAGAGGGGCGGGGGAGAGGGGAAGGAAGGTGCAAGAAATGTCGAAAGATGAAACACACGTGCATGTGTGCTGACATAGAGCGAGATGGCATTCGTGCATTCGCGCAAGGGCCCCTTTATCGTGTCACGTTTGTCGACACGTGCGCGCATTAGCACCTGGAGACCCTTTTCCTTCTCTCCCTCCCCCCACTCAGTCCAAATTGGTGTGGGTTTATATGGTTTGTCGTAGTCCACGCACGCATGTTCCCTTGATTGTGCGAATCAGCAGACTCTCGCCAGCTGCTAATCTCCCTTTGTCGGCGCGTCTGGTAATCAGGGGATAGGAGGAGGTGAGGGAGGGAAAGAACTGGTGGCGGTGACTGTATGGGGAAAGTGAAAATATTACATGTGCAAGTGGAAGGACGGATTGAAACAAGGCGGGGGAACGATGCTTCTGCCAGAAGATGCCCACTGTTTTTTTGCGGTAACTCGGATAAAAGTGGACAGTTGCTGTGGCCTGCGTAAATGTGAACATCCTGCAGCCAGCCAGCTGGCCAGCGGATGGTTGTGTGTGTGTGTGGACACAGAATACACGCACTGCTCCGAAAACACAACATTTTGCCATCAAGCACACAGATGTTCCGGACAGGGGGTGGGGGTGACTACACTTCCCCACCCTCATCTTTCGATCAAATTGCGCCACGATAATGCCCCTGAGGTGATCGGCGAAGGCATCATGACTCTGGATAGCCAGATGAATGTAGAATCACCCGTACCTTATAATAGCTACCTTACAGGAAACCAAAGAGAGTTGACTGCTAAAGCAAGGGAGTATATCCTTCGCGTTCCAAATAATAATCTGACCTAATATTGCCTGTCCACTGAGAAAATAGATCGCAGGGAAGAGCGATACTATTTGTTCTATCCGTAGGGCAGATGAGGGAGGCAAGTAACGGAGTCTGCGGAGTTCATTAAAATTGCTAGCATTTCCAGTTAAAGCTTACTTTATTATTGCAGTAAGGCACTGGAACAGACGGGCGTTATGAGATGCAAAATTAAGGAAATTTAAACCGGCGGAACACAGGAAATCCACGCTACCATGATCTGCGGCAGCCAAACTTAACCCTCAAACTCACCATAACCCTAACTCAAAACCCAAGTCTTTACCTAATCACTTAACTAACCCAACCCTCACATTAAACCTTACGTTAACCTATCCCTTAATCAATCTAAGCTCAGCCAGAACGTAGCCTTGGTAGAAAATGCCTACCTAAATCAAGTAAACATGCATTTGATGGTACTAAAAATTGAGAATTAAGAATTAAATTAAGAAGTTATTTCGCCGCCATCTAACCCGTCATTAGGGAAAAATAGAGAGAAAACGTTGCGTTTACATGCCCACTGGTTGACAAAAAGTATTTGAATCACCGATCATCGAGCATTCGTCGCTGAATTTCATAGTTCTCGCGATGGTAACCTGACGATCCAGCGCTTCACTTCAGTCACTAGGGTAACTTTTCATCTTCGCATCGTCCATGTCATTACTTAGTCTGCCTGTGTAGTCAAAAAAGCTGCTTAGACTGAGGGTAGGTTGCCGTAGCTCACAAATTACATGGCTGTAGCATATTACAACAAGCTTGGATGCTTCGAACTTGAGGATGTGGCCAGGCAGCATCGAGTTAGCCAAAAAATTTGAAGTGGAACCTTCTACCCTCAGCGATGGTGCATGTTTGGCCATTCAAATCCCCAGCACTCTTAACGTTTGTGTGAAAAGCATGCAGTCATTTCAATGGTACAAAATCCAGCAACTGACCACCCATGTATATTACACTAACCATACGGATTTTGGCCTGCGGGATGTCGCCTTGGTCTGTATGCAATCGTGATTCTGAGTGGGCTAGTAAGGCCACAGATAACATACAACAGGTTCCTGACGTAAATAAGCACTTGAACTCACTTTAGGGCGACGATCTCATACATATGTCGCCGTTTTTTTTATTAGCGTAACATGCCTGCTTATTTGATTCAGGTAGGTATGTTATATTAGGTTTACGTTTCTGGCTGAGCTTAATGGAATGTGGAACAGATAGAGTAAATTTAGGTTCAGGTTTAGTCTAAAGTTTAGGTATAGGAAAAGAGTTAGGAGTTCATTTAAGGTGAGTATTAAGGTTACGTTTGCCTCCCGCCGACTTTGTTACCCAATCCAACCTTATTCAACTATTAAACTTCGACTTCCTATATGCCACCCGTTTAAAAGTCCCTAATTTTTGTAGTTCATATTGCGCGTCTGTTCTTACACCACTGGAGTAGTAAAACAAGCTTACGCCACAGATTCCCAAATTCTAACTGCCTTTATTCATCTCCGTTAATTGTCTCACTCATCTGCCATACTGGTACAACTAATATTACCGCCCTTTATGTTTTATAGGATGCCTTATGTTCTATTTTCTCCACGGACTGACATATTAGATCCTTCTCGCGGAAACTTCTCGTTGTCTCGTTTTAGGACAAAAATTTTAATAAATTTTCTTAGGTGACTATTTGGACTGAAGAGCGCGAGACTCTGCGCCGGTTGGACAACCTCGTCTCCCTGCTCGCTGTATTGCATCCGCAAGTCGCCATTGCTGCATACGCTCCATGGGGCATGCGACGATCAAACTGTCAATGCAACCCAATGAGTTAACACAGAACCATTTAGAAAGTGCTTTATTGACGTTCGGTACTTGTAGGGCCTTTAGCTCTGCTCTGAACTCATTCGTTTAGGTCATTGAACTCACCAGGACAGACGAGGAAGGCTACGTGAATGCCCCCTGCTTCCTTCACTGTGGAGGGTTGTGAAACAAGAAAATGTTTCAAACAAAAGAGCATAGGCTAGTTAAATGTTTCAGCTGATAAATTATAAACAAGAAAGGTATGACTTACCTCCAAAAACTAACCCCCTCAGCTATCGCAGAGCAGAGTTGGGATTTATTCGACATCCAGCGAAATCAGTTTGCAGAAACCGAGCGTGCTATGGTCTTCTGTGGTCTTCATTTGCATTTTATGGTAAACTCTTTCAGCTGAAAATTACCAACAAAGAAGAGAGAGAGAAATGGCTATTTCTGACTCATAAACCGTCATCAGCCAGTCATATTCAACCCCAGGTGGTGCCCCACCCGAGGCTCAAACCAGTGTCTCTGTTGATCAGAAGTCCAATGCTCCAACCATTAAGCCAGAGCTTGGTTGGGGTGCAAAGTCGGATTGGGTATGGCTGGCTGATGACGGCTTATGAGACAGAAACGGCCATTCCAGTCTCGCTCATTTCTGTCTGCATTATTACTCTGCCTTTACTAATACAAGCCACTGTGTGGCTGCTGGTGGGGCTCGAGAGAGTGAGCCCCAAGGAAGTGTGGGATGAGTGAGTTCCAATAACGATCGCTAAGCGATCATCAACCAATAGACCCGCTCAGGTTGGATCCTAGTCGCTCCCTATTCATGTTGTGTGAAATCCCTGACCCTTTGTTCTTAGACCGGATGGTGAGCTGCATTCTGAGGTGCGGATTCATATCGTACCAGCCTCCAGTGCATGATCCGCCTCTGGTCTTATTGACTGTCTTTCCACCAGGCCCATTTGGAATAGAATGTCGAAGGAGTGCAGTAGATGCTGCGCAAGTCTACTCTCACTCAAACCAATTCACGCGCAGGTTTCCGTCTTTGCTCCTACCATACTGTGCGTCACAAGGTTCACATCGTCCGAAACGATAGCTTAAGTTTTATATGGTAAATAAGGGGCTCGTGTCTCATGACGTAGCTCGATCGAAACAAAGCCCTGCGCTCCACAATCGGTAACATTTGTGAACAGACAAGAGAGAGAAATATTTCCTTTAATCAAATTGTTACGGGAGACGATAAATAGATTCGTTCGTTAACAATAGGCACAAAACAAATGGTTTTCAACTATTTGAACCATTTAATGGGTTCAGCAACAGTAAGTTGCGCTTGGATAAGTTTATGTGAGGCACCGTCGAGTAAAGGATCTATCCCACACTCTCTACTCGATGACAAACCAGTCTCAAAACCACTACAGTAGATACCCTATCTCAGGAAATTATAACCAATTGATTGATTGATCGTGATTGAGTATCATGCAGCCAAATCCCAAGAAATTTCAGCCACAATAGGATGCGCATCTTTTGCATATCCTTGCTGGCTGCCTCTCACTGTCATCCGAACACAGACGCCTGAACAAATACAGAGTCAAACTATACGTTACGACTCGTAGGCACATAAATAACAGGTTCCATTCGACTGGGACTGACAAACTTACCGTTTGTTTCTAGCATCGGAAGTATGCAAAGTCACATGAAAATGGAGTACACCGATCCATCTTGGTTGCAGGATGGAAATAGACATTTGAATTTTTCCCTGGAGCTACTGCTCTAGGATCCACACCGGCTGTCGTGTAACACGTGGCAACCCATCAGATTTGCCTTTAGCAATCTGCACCCACGATGCATTTTTAACCACGTCTTACATAGTTCGTGCAACGTCCCTTTACTTGAGGTGTATTCTAGGAGAAACTCAATTGCCTGCACACTTACATAGCCGGTTCGTTGGGTTAAGTAGCTGGCAATAATTTTGCGATGGTTTTTAAGGATTATATCAAACTGTTTCAAGATTGAGGCGTGACCCAGACTTTCGTTACTGTCCATATTTTCCTTCAGAAGTACTACCTTGGTTTCTATGGCAGTAGGTTTTATTCTAGCTAAAGACCGAGCTGTAAGAAGCGCCTGTCCTCGGCAGCCTCAAATTAAAACGAGAACGATCTCAACGTTAGTGCATATTCTGCACCGTTTCGAAAATGTTCCGAAAGTTCCAATTGGAAGGGGGACTGTGCATATGCGGTTCACATGATTTGGACATTGGAGACCAGTTATTCCGAGGAATCGGTAAATGACGACCAATTACATTCATTCCCTTTCCCTCATCATTGAAGCACCCTCCAGAATTGCATGGTCGAATCCCGCCAGTTCCCACTAGTCTGACTGTCGTGAACGACGGGTTCCACTGCGATTGGGGCGGAGGAAATGGCGAAACTGTGACTTCCGTGTGTGCGTATATAATGATGCGGACTTGCATGGAATCTATCTCACTATCTTTCATCTATCCACCGTCCTAAGATAGAAGAACAGACTCCATACGACCGTAGGTGGATGTGGACGCAGTCGCTGGGAGGATGTGACAACACATCAACCCGTGTTACACTACCAACTTGCCAACGTTTACGTGCATCAGACTTGTAATGCTTGATTGGCTTTGTCTCTATCGACTCTTTTCTCTTGTCAATAGACTGAAGGCTAACGTTTGAGTAGTAAGATGGTGGTGATATTGACTTGCCTTTATTGTAAGCCCTCTAGTCAAAGTGCGGCCTGTGTTAAGGAAGCGGGGAAGAAGCATTGTTCGGGTTTGTCAAATTCTCCAATGGATTACTTATCGTCTGGTTATTCCGGTTCGGGATCACTTTCACACTTTTTATCTCACGTAGCCCCCTTCTCCGGATTCGGACAACCCCGGCAACTTCACTTCTCCTACGAACTTTGCACCTTAGATTTCAGCATAAACGCTCGTCAGGCTAAAAGGAGGTCTGTCCGCTGAGGAAGTGTGCACGCATTGAAGCAATATTTAGGTGTATTAATGACGACTTCAGGCTTGAAGTATCAACTCTCGGTGTTCTTTTGCGCATACTATGGCCTGTCTGCTAAGCCATGAATGTGTCGTGCTATAACTGAAAGTGCCCTCATCAATTTTGGAATCGATAAAATGATCTTCGCTCTACTACGACTACTACTACTACTAATACTACTACTACTACATCCTCCAACACTACGATGACTACTACTACTGCTTCACTCGTTGCTAGTATTGCTAGTACTGTTAACCTGAGTATCATTACCACAACTGTCACTTTCACTGTTACTACTATTAATACTTGTACTACTGCTCATGCAACTACTATACCTAATGTCATGTTACCACTACTACTAAGACTCCTGACCCTTGCACTCCTAATAATGCCAGAACTGCTTCTAACACTAGCACTACTACTATTTCTACTACTACCGTTACTGCAACTGGTTCTATTAATATGGCTACTGCAATTTCTGAGACGGCGTGAATTGGTGTAATCGTCAGATTGGCAGCCTTGCAAGCTACGGTTTCTAGGAAACCGTGATATTCACGGGTACATGATGATGGTGTGTGTTGTCTATTTATTGGTGTAGGAAGTGCACGCTAATATGGCTTAGCCTCCGGTGATTTACCATAGGTTGTCGTGGAGGCGCATGTGTCCTAAAAGGCCCATGCGGTGTGTAAAGGTGCAGGAGCAGTGAGGGCAGTGGAGGCGGGAGCGGCGACTGTATGTCGGAGCCCCAGGCACTGCTTCATCAGCCTCTGTGCGATGGATTCGCACGTGACCGGCCAGGCCGATGTGTGAGTTGAAGTTGCGGGCGCATTGTGGGCAGGAGAAATCGGTAGAGGCTGGGGGATGTCATTCATGGTAGTGGGGGTGGCAGTGGCGGTAAAAATGGCAGGAGCGGATGGTGTGTATGGTGTATCGGTGTTGTCGGCATTGCGGTGAATTCCGCTGTCATGGATGCGTATGGGAGCGCATATGCCAATGTGACGGTCGGTTCTGGGCGAGGTCCTCTCAGGTCACTGGGTTGATCTGCAGTTGCTTCAGGGAGGTCTACAGTGTCTTTGTAGCGTCGTACTTGACCTCCTTGCAACGAGAACCCATTGATACATCTCCACAGAAGGGTCCTTTGTGTAGTCTTTCGTCGTCCATCCTCACAAGGTGACCACTCCAGCGCAGTCGTTTCAGCTGAGCATAAATGCTGAGAAGGCCTATTCTTTCCAACACTTCCGAGTTCGGTATCCTGTCTTGCCACGTGAGCTTTAGTATTCTGCGAAGGCCATAAATGTGTCGTGCTATAACTGAAAGTGCCCTCATTAATTTCGGAATCGATAAAATGATCTTCGCTCTACTTGTTAGAAGAATTAAAGTATGTAAATATCGCTTGTGCGTAGGAAGCCAGTGCAGTAAAAACGCTTTTTAGATCTTTTGAGCACAACAATGCGGTTTTCACGTGGAGGGTGAAATTTACACGCGTTAATTACAGTTGCATAGTTTTAAGAACTCATGAGCGATGCTCCTCTAGTGCCCCAATGTCCGGTGAATTATCGTATTTCCTTTTCCATGCAGCGTGTATCAGTGAACATTACCCTCACAGGACCCTAGCGTTCATGCAGTGGATCATCCTACGCCTCCTCCTCTTCCTGCCTCTACTTCAACTGCTACTCTTGCTACTACTACTGCTTCTCCTAATATTCATATCAGTAGTATAGCTACTTCCCCTATTGTTACAGCCATCTCTATTATTACTAAGGTTTTTGCTTACACGTCCTCGCCCCTTTTGACCGGACAGAAGAAGAGTATCGCACTCCCCACGTACTATGGGGAAGAATGCGTTAAATTAAAGGAAGAGAAAAGATCTTCATGCCCTAACCATTATATTTACCAATGGGCTAACCTTATTTGTAACTCTAAAATGGACACTAACATTAACCTTATCTTAATCCTTATTCTAACCGTCTGATCCTAACCGGAAGTTAGCATACAGCAGCGTATAAGCAATTCCTGCCAATCATAATACTAATAATGCAACTAATGCTTATACTGCTATTACCTATACCGCTAATAATGCGACAAATAAAATTATTATAATTATTACTACTACTCTTAAGACAACTACTAACACTACCACTACTATTCATACTGTTTTCAATAGTGCTGGGACCCTTCCCACCACCACCACCACCGTCAGTTATACCGTCAGATGGTGAAGTGACGGTGACTTGCGGGTGCATTAGTTTTGAGTGATAATAGCCTTGCGTTGTAGCTACCGTACTCTCTCTCCCTTCCTCACCTGAGCCCGGTGCCATGACAGTGTCAAGAAACTTGGAGATGGGAGAGGGCGCGGGTGGCTGGCGCGGCCTGAGCCGCCCTTGAGCGTGCTGCCACACCTGGTGTGGATCCTACAAAATCTGTGTGCTCTAAAGACCACATTAGGAAGGAGCCATTGCAGCCTGACTCTCAGTCGGCCAGTCAGTCACTCTGCACAAAACACCATCACTACTATTCTAATACTGCCCATTTGTCGTACTCTTGTACTTTGTTCTCTCGTCTTCTCTTTCACGTCCTCATCTGCTTATTCTCCCCTAACCTCCTTCTTTATCGGTATTTGTACCTTTTCTCAGTCCATATACCGGCGACCGTCTTACTGCTGATATAGAGGGGTTCGTATTAGCAGCCCGCAGTGGACGAGGCCTGACAACTGCAGAGCCATGTCCTCCTCTCCTCCCACCCCTTGCAGACTCTCATGCACTTTTCCTTCTGGTAAAAATGGAAGGAGCGGATGGTGTGTATGGTGTATCGGTGTTGTCGGCATTGCGGTGAATTCCGCTGTCATGGATGCGTATGGGAGCGCATAGGCCAATGTGACGGTCGGTTCCGGGCGAGGTCCTCTCAGGTCACTGGGTTGATCTGCAGTTGCTTCAGGGAGGTCTACAGTGTCTTTGTAGCGTCGTACTTGACCTCCTGGCAACGAGAACCCATTGATACATCTCCACAGAAGGGTCCTTTGTGTAGTCTTTCGTCGTCCATCCTCACAAGGTGACCACTCCAGCGCAGTCGTTTCAGCTGAGCATAAATGCTGAGAAGGCCTGTTCTTTCCAACACTTCCGAGTCCGGTATCCTGTCTTGCCACGTGAGCTTTAGTATTCTGCGAAGGCAGCTGAGGTGGAAGTGATTGAGCTTCCACGCTAGCTTTTGGTAGATCGTCCACGTCTCCGCTCCATACAGCAGCGTCAGCATTATGACAGCTTTATACATCTTGAGTTTGGTGCTGAGATGGAGACCGTGTCGATTCCAGACCACGTTCTGCATGCACCCAAAGGCTTGGCTGGCGATCCGAGTATTCACGTCAGTTGGCAACCTTCCAAGCCACGGCTTTTAGCGTATCGTTATAGTTTCAAGCGCATCAGATTGTTTATAGCGAGGAAAATGCGCTGAGCTGTCGATCTAACTCTCTCCCTCACCTCCAAAACCAGACCACCATCCAAGTCAGTTAGTTGTCTGAGGTGGGAGTGGGCCACGTCAGTGTGACCGTCGTAATCCGACGATGTCCACCATATGCTCCACAGAAGGGTTGTGCAGGGACGGTAACATATGCGCAAATTAGTTTTAAGTGATAGTAGACTTGCACTGCATCTAATGCACTTTCTCTTCCCTTACCCGCCTGTGCCTGATGTCAAGACATAGTCAAGAAGACCGGAGGCGGTGTCGGGCACAAATGAAGCATCTCCAACGGAGTGGGGTATGGCATGAGGCGGTACCTACGCGTGCCCAAGTTGGCCCCCGGTGTTGGTCCAACGCGTTTACCACGCAGCCCGTTTAGGGGGCACAAACACGACCGAGGACGTGTCAAACACAAAGTCTAATGAGATAGACACGTGTCGAAGGAGGAAAAATCATCAGAAGTGCAATCAAAGAGGTAAAAACAATGCGAGAACAAATGTGAAGCGACCTTTGCTGTATAATTTGCATAGAGATTAACGGGCGCGTTCAGGTCATTCTATTTGGTGGTTTCCCATCGGCTTCTGAAGATCTTGGATTTTCCGTCCGTTCGCTACCTCCTTGTGCAGCTTCACTTCGAAGTTTTTGTCAGTTGTTATATGAGCCTCGACCTCCGCGTGCTCGACGATGTCCACCGTATGCTATGCAGTGACGGCGACTTGCGCTGTATTATAGTGAGAGTAAACTTGCACTGCATCTACCACACTCTCTGTTCCACTCTTCCACCTCGACCCGGTGTCAAGAAGACCGGAGATGGGAGAGGGCGCAGGTCTACGGACTGTGGTCCTACTCCAAAGAAGAACACAACAGAAGAGAGGGGCGGCTCTGATCCCAATTGAGTGGGAGTGCCATAAAGGCCACATTAAGGAGCCATTGCAACCTGACTTTCAGTCCGCCATTCCACACAAAACACACATTGGGTTGACCATGCGGTCCGAGTTATCCCGTCAGTTGGCAACCTTCCAAGCCACGGCCTTTAGTGTACCATGATAGTTTCAAGCGCGTTAGATTGTTTATAGTGAGGAAAATGCACTGAGTTGTCGACCGCACTCTCTCCCCACCTCCCAAACTAGACCACAGTCCGAGCCGGTCAGTTTTCTGATGCGGAAGTAGGCGCAGCTGCTGGTGACCTCGTCTACCTGTACTACGTACACGACCTGGTCCCCCAAACACAAGTACCAGGATTTCACACAACAGGGGGTTGAGTGGCTCACATCTGACATGTGTGAGATAGCCAGAGGTCACGGTAAGAAGGAAGTTTAACGCGAAAAAGCGACCATCAAGCCGACACACATAGTCGCGTTTATATGATTTTCGTGGCAACATAACAGCATAGGAAGAAAAGATAAAGGGGAAGAATATGAACCTAGTTACTGTTCGGAGGTGGCTTAAACATGTTTACCGTCGCTGTGCATTGCCCCTCCCCAATTGGCAAAACTAAGGAAACAATATGAGGAGGGGGTGGGGGACATCCAAACGGCAGCGGCTAGAGTGCGAAGACAATGGTACCTATTACACTGAGAGGCGAAGAAGGCTCGGCGTAGGGAAGGTGATGTGTGGGGAGGGGGGGGGTTGTATGACAGGAGGCCAGGATAAATTAGGTAACGGGTGTCAGCATGGCCAACCGTCCACCATACAAATGACCCAACTGCAGTTTTAAACTGCTGGCACATCTGAAAGGCTTAACAGTGCAGAAGGCAGGGCAGAAATATTTGGAATTATATATATATATAGGTTTTATTGTTCATACCCATTAGGAGGGAAGGCAGGAAGAATAGAACCTACGCCAGTCGTAATTGTAGTAAAATTTAAATTGCACAGCAGGACGCAGGTGACGACACACAAAAGGTAGAAGAAAACAAGGGGTGTAAACGTCGCTTAGTAGTTAATTCTAGTTGATACATGCGTTTCTGTGTGTGTGTGTGTGTGCGGGCAGCCTTGGGAAAAACAACACAGCCAAGAAGTGCAAATAGGCAGGCAGGCAAGCCAACGCTCGAAAGTTACGAGAATAACAATGTGTACAAACATTCGCCGGCCAGTCTGGACACTTTTGAAAGGGCCTAAGGTATATTAATTCATACAAACGCTGCCTTCGAGAAGTATGCAAATAGAATAGACCTATGCTGAGGTTGGAATTGGGGGGGGGGAGGGAGAAGGAGGAGGAAGAGGAGGACGGGGGACCAGAGTCAATGGCCGCCTAGACGTCCGAATCATCTATTTCCATGTCACAATCGCTTAAGGTGCAGTTTTCGAGGGCAGCCCCGCTGTTGTTGGTGTTGCTGCTGTTCTTCAGCGTTGGCCCTTCCGCAGCTGCCGCCGCCACCGCCTCCTCGTCCTCTCGGTGACGAGACCGGACGTAGACCTCACCTCGAGAGGTCATATAGTGAGTCACCTTTCGACGAAATCGATCAATCAGGGATGGAGTAAGAACAGGTGACTTGTGGTGACAACGCAGTCGTTCCTTCTCAGCCAAAGCGAAGGCGAGCTGGTAGGGGTTAAAAGGGAAGAAGGGACGGCAGGATGTTGACGAGCAAAACATGCGAAAATGATGTGCTTGGATGTGATGACGGCATATCGTGCTGGGTTTGTATATTAGTGATTCACGACACCCACTGGGCGGCAAACCCCCATTACATCAAGTTGAACGGGAGGAAGATGCACTGGGATGGAAATTCGCTCAGAGGTTGAGGATGGCGGGCCACTACCACCTTTGACCTCGTTGCTAGAGTTACTCTGGTAAGATTTTCTAGGCCGCTTTATCGAGTAGAATTTCCGAAATATGTGAACCTGCACAGAATCAGGTACGGTTACACTGAAAACGAACAGTTTCCCGGCAAGGGCACAGTAGAGTCCTCATTTTATGAAATGTCAACCGAAATTCTCAAATTTGTATTCGTTTCGAACAAATTACTTCAGTAGAGTTGACAGATTTATCATCGCGCAGGCTAATCCAAAAGATATTTCAGTCACGTCAGGATGCCGGCTTGCAAACGAACTTCTTTCTTACCACCGGTAAAAACATACCCTCGGAAAAATGGCTACTTAATTAGTATGCATGTTCCTCATTGACTTTAAAGGCACTAATAAATTCAAATATATAACAGAGAAAACATGAACAAGGATATCATACTCCGTACTCGTTCGGTTGCAAATGAAACCTCCAAATTTCATATTTGAAGAGAGGGCGTCTTTCAGTTTTAAAGGTTTCTAATTATGAGATTTTTTAAGACCGGGAAACGTTCATTCATAATACATCGTACATGTCAATTTATTAATGTTGTCTACAAAGTAGACAACAAGATATAAATGTATCGGTAAATTTTATGAGAAATATGTCATTTCTTCCTCCTAGGGTAGAGAAATTCGCGATTTTCCTTAGACAGAACGTATAAGGAATGTAGTTTGGAAACCCCATGAATTCAAGTTTAACGGCCGGTAGGGTTCAGTATAATTCAGAAATTTAGAAAAATATTTTCAAACCGAACGATACCCTTTCTTCCATAAAAAAATTAAAGGTGTAATTTGCTACCAAACAAGAACCAGGAAGAATATTTTTGTTAATGTTTTCTATATTATATATTTGAATGTATAAGGGCATCGAAACTTCATGAGGAAATGTATACTACTTAAGTAGCCATTTTTAACAGAACGTTTTTTGCAGGCGGTCAGAAAGAAGATTATTCAAAGACCGACATCGTGAATTATATGAAACATCTTCGGATTAGGCTGCGTCGAGATCAATATGAGAACCCTACTTAATTGATTTGTTCAAATCGAAAAGACATTTCAGAATTTTAGTCGAAATTTCATAAGATAGGGAATCAACTGTACATTTGACCTCACATGTTTTAAATTGCAACATCCTGAACGAAAGCATTCTCTGACGCAGAAACACGATTCAATTGAGAAATCGAACAAACGCACACGACTGATGTCAAAAACTTTTCAGAGGGTAAAAACTCGGCGTTCGTTTGCATATCAAACCCAGCCTATCGCTCAACACACAAGGCAACTGACATGCCGTAAAGCTCATTAGCTGTCGCCTAGATTGGAGCTTACAAACACCGTGTGTATTGTTGGTTTGGTGCTCAGCTCTCTGGTGAATCGAGCTCTCTGATCAGCAACCAAGTAGCTTCTCCGCGGCGCTTACTTGTTGGTACACTTGTTATTCGAGGTTGAAGCGAATATCAACATTGCCATAGAGGTACGGTTCGAACATCGATGCCCTACGACAGAGCGGGCGCCACTACAATGGCTTGCGCGAGCTCTGGTTTATAGTGATAGTGGGCTTGTGCAGCATCTACCGCCCTCCTCTTTCTCTTCTCCCGCTTGGACCCGGTGTCACGACCATGTCATGAAGACCAGGGGGAAACACAGTCGTCTGGCGCGGCGGGAAAACCATAACCAGGCGTGCCACCAAAACCCCTGGTCTACAAAAAAGCCCCAGGAGTTCACTCAACAAGAAAGAAGGAGCAAATTGGATCGCACCGAGTTAGAAAGGCATAGAGGCCGCAATAAGGAATCATTGCAGCCTGATAATCAGTCCATCAGTCGGCTACTACACACAAGGGGTGGGAATGCGGACTCCGATTTATCCCGTCAACTTGCAGTCTTCCAAGCTATGGCCTTTAGAGCACCGAGGTTTATAGTGAGAAACATTTGCGTGGTCGTTCCGAGGAAGTGGAATTTGTCCGAACGTGGCAATAATGATGAAAAGGTTTTAGGCATCCGAGGTCAGTCCTGCCGCATTACGTACAGCTGTGTTTAGAGAATTCTGCATGATAGTTATGTCTAAAGAGTAATCTGAAAACACCTGAGGATGGAAGATGCGGTAGGGCAAACGATAGGCGAAATCAAATGATTCCACGTAAAAAATAAATTGGGTGATACCTTTTTGGCCAAATGTTTCATGTCGTCATCGCTTTCGATCCGGCCTGTCAAGCAGTTGGGCAGACGATATGGCCGAAGAAGCTTCAGAACACATGCATAGGCCTAAGGAATAAAAAAAATAATAAACAGGTTAATGCAATCTGACGCACAAATCATGAAAGCGTGAGTTTCACGTCGATAGATGTGTGCGTACCTCCTTCATAAAGTCCAGGTTTCTTCTGCGGCGACCGAGGAACATCCTGTTTAGGCTGTAAAAAACGAAAAGGTGTACTGAAATATTTAAGCCCGATACGGGTCGGAAACTTACTACTTAGACGACACGGACCGTAATTAAATAAAGGACATTTCTGAAGTGGTGAAGGAAAGAGAACACCTCCATCTAACTACGACAAAATCTCCAAAAAATGTAACAACATTGGGTAAAATTTAACGAATCCCAACGCGCTCTAGCGTGCTTTCACATCACAAGCGACAGTTCCAACGTGACGGCAACATGTTAGGCCACCAGGATTTGGGAGTACTGTTGAAGGAGCTTACGGCAAAGAAAGACGAATCAGGGAGTACAAGACAGACTATGAAGCGCCATTAAGGCTAGACTCTTGTTGCCAGAGAAAAAGCTCACAGTCGAGAACCCGATTCATTTTTTGCCTTTCTGTAGGACAAATTCTAAAAATCCATTCATGTTCAAACTCATCCAACCGCAATAAACCTGGCGTTTGTACTAGAATGCCTGCCTCCGTTAACTGCACGTCTACATTAGGAATTTGAAAGTTTTTAGATTGTTGCTACTTTGTGAGTAGGTGATGTTTAATCCGCAGTGGTAACCTAGCAAGTGAGCGCTGACCCGGCAAAGATAGTTAGCAGAAATTCCCGTTACCAAGTAGGACACGAGATAATAAAACAGCATGCTTATCTCACTACACGTCCTGGATTTGGGTGTATCCCAGTGAGGCCAAGGGCACCATAAATGTCCAAGCAGGTTTAACAGGTTTGCAGTTTCGGAACAAATCAAACATACAATTACCTGAAAGTAATCCCCTTCTGTACTGTGCCTAATCCACAAACCAGACAACACTGATGGGGGTCGCGCTTAGACCCTGAATTGGATGCAATTCCGGAGTGAGTCCAGAATCTCAACCATCGGTGTTTTCAGTTAGCTAAAAATGTAGACCGGAGGTAGCCCCGTCGGTTTTCTTCCACCCACCCCCTTAAAATTCAAATACCTAATGTTTGGAAAATTTCGTTTTCAGAACCAGATTAATAGAAGCACCTGACCGGACCACTGTTAATGAAAGAGACGAGGATGATGATCGTATTAGGAGTAGTAAGAGAGAAAGAGTAGTGGTAGTAGTATCAGTAGTAGAATTAATAGTACTAGTAGCAGTATTAAGAGTTAGTATTGATGGTATTATTTGCAGTAGTAGTGGTGGTGGTAGTAGTAGTAACAGTAGTGCTGGTAGTAATCGTATTAGAAGCAGCAGTGGTAGGAATAGCAATAGAAGCAGAGTAATGATGGTGGTAGTAGTGACAGTAGTAGTGGTAATAGTAGTATTATTAGTGGTAGTAGTAGGAGTAGTAGTAGTAGTAGTAGTAGTAGTAGTAGTAGTAGTAGTAGTAGTAGTAGTAGTAGTAATAGAAGGGAGAAAAGATGAAAAAGACACGATTTCTTGGAGGTGCTAATGAGACTGAGATGTTGCGAACTACAGTAGATTCCTATCCCATTAAACGTCAACCGAAATTCTGAAATATGTTTTCGATTCAAAGAAAGCTCTCAAGTAGGGTTCTCGTATTGAGTATCGTGCAGCCCAATCCCAAGATATTTCAGACACGTCAGGATACGGCTCTTTAAAGAGATTCTTTCTAACCACCCGTAAAAAGTAAAATCTGTAAGAAATGGTTACTTAAGTAGTATGCAATTTTCTCATTGATTTTCTATGGTCTTAATAATTGAAATATATTTCATAGAAAATAAGCACAACAATATTTATTTTTACTCATTTGATAGATCCTCTTCAAATCGCATAATTTCAAAAGGGTAGCTTTCGATTTTTAAAAAAAGTTTCTAAATTCTAGAATAACTTTGAACCCTACGGTTTCCAAACTACATGCTGTATATATTCTGTGAAAGTAAAAATGACAAAATCTCTACGGTATGAATAGGTCACACAGTTCTCATGGAATATTATAATGGATTTGGATCATGTTTTATACATTGTAGGAAATATTAATAAATTGACAAATACGATGTATTAGGATGAACATTCCAAGGTCTCTAAAACTCTCATTCTCATTTTCTAAAATCAAGAGATATCCTTTCTTCAAGTATAAACTTTGAATAGGACGTAATTTGCTATCAAACGAGTGCAAGAAACAGTATTTAGTGCGAGTTTTCTGTAGAATATATTTGAAGTAATAATTGTAACGAAAATCAATTAGGAAATTGCACACTACTTAAGTAAACATTTTTTACAGAATATAATTTTTGCGGGTGGTCAGAAAAAAGCTTTATTGAAAGCCTGCATTTTACTGTGAGTGAAATATCTTGGGAAAAAGGTGCAAGATAATCAATACGACAAACCAACTTAAGTAATGTTTTCGAATCGAAAACACAGTTCAGAATTTCAAATGACATTTCATAACAAAGGGGAATCTACTGTACTATTTCATCTAAAGCACACACACAGTAGTCAGTATTGTGGTCAGACCATGCAATGCCAAACAGGTTTTATAAAGCATGTCTAGGAAGAAATTTTCAACTAGCAGACGTAGTAAAGATTAAACGTAATTCATGATACATTAGAATGCTCAAATAAGAGTAGGGGTGAATTATTTAATTGCTATATTGACCAAACAGTCTGCAACTATACGTTATTACTGCACTTTTACGACAGAAGGTATGATTTCTGGTGCACTGACAGAGGAAAAATAATATTTCAAAAATAGCATTATCTCACGGCGTGATAGAAGATTATTTAATGTGGTAGAGAATGCCGTTGGGGTGGTGGGGAGGGGAGAGGGATGAGAAGATATCGCACCTTGGGTTGTTGTGGGGGTTCTTTATTTGGTGGATCCCATTGCACCGCCTTGGTAAGTGAGTTGTAGTAGTAGGTACGACCACTTGCTGGATCTATAGCCGCACACCAGGGAGGGCTGACAGCTTCCGGTAACTTTTTGGGGACCTGTTTTTCGATCGGGGCCACAATGGCGTTTTCATCGTGATCAGGATCAGTTTCGGCAAGTTTCTTGAGGTAGGCCAATAACTGCATTGAAGGAAATGGTAGAAGAGGCGTAAAAAACAGGCCCACCGTTGGCGCAAAAAAACTATCGAATATTTCTATACTTCCTTCGATGTAAAGAGTATAACTGGTGGAAAACCAAAAATGATTACTTAAAGACGCTTCCATCAAGCCACGTCCATATACTGAAAGATGCCAATTATGGAACATTACGTCTTCATGGGTTAGAAGACTTGAAACTGGTCTTTACTTCCTCGTTCGTATTAACTCCAGCGCTAATCTTCCATGAGTGGGCGCTCTCACTCTAGTAGATCCGTCGTATGTCATGCATAATTCCTTCATGGCCATTTCGCCGCCGCCGTCTAAACGCTCGTCATTTTTGCCTCAAAATATGCTTTTCTTTTGAATAATTTTTCACTAGAACTTAAGTCACCGTCTAAACTATAAGTATTCAAACTGAAATTACGCAAACATCTTACCTCACAAAGCACAAAGTTATAATTCACCGTTTCATTCGCTAAAACTCATTTTCTGAACTTCCAAACAGGTTCTGATGGAATTTAAAAGTAAATCTTACACGCTTTATTTATCCAGTTAGAAACTTCTACTTAATTCTAACGACTTGTCGTGTTTTAGATTTTATGCTACATCGACTGATAATACCAGCTTCCTCCCCCTAAGAGAGATGAGCTTCGTGGTTTTTAACGCCCCCTCGTCGTTTTGACCCTAAGCGAACGGTTGAGGAGCAAAGGGATTCCTCCGTTTCGTCATCCCATTGGTGGTTTGGTAGGTTGGTCTCATCTATCCGCACTTCGTCGATCGCCGCGGCCATTCACGTCTCTTCCTTAGGCGAGCTATGGACGACCGCGGTGGGTTCCTCTTGTCTGGCCACCTTGATAGTTACTTCTGCTTTCATCCGATGAATATTCTGATCGCATCCAGAGAGAGTGGGCTGTTAAGGTAGCCTCTTCCAGGTTAAGAATTTCCCCTTGGCGAAGAACGTTTCGAACCCCCTTCCCCCATAAACCCTCATTAGCAAGGCGGTACTATCTCACGCGCATATTTCCTTTTCCATAAGCGACAGATTTTTTCTTCTCCCTAAACATTAAGAGCTCACATTTATTTTATGCTTTTTTCAACGAATTTTTCAGTTTTTTTTCGCTGTTTGCTCATTTTCATTTCTTACTGCCTAGTAAAAACATAACTTGGCCACTGTGCGTATTTGCTTATTCGTTCCGAGATGCATTCGCAAAAGTCTTTAATAATTTATAGTAAAATAATTATTATTGCTACTACCGAGTAGAGATTAGCACGTTGAATAGTTTGATGAACGGCGGCAAATGATGATGCAGTCATTAAGAAATAGCACACAGTTTTACGCAGGCGTCTATTTGATGTACATGTTTTGAATTTCAAAGGCTGTAATTTAACCTAAAATAAGACTTAGTAAAAGCACAGGAACTGTACAGCAAAACTGCCAAAATGAAATATTTACCAAAGAGGTCACGTATAACTGTCTAGAACAAAGGGGCGTATGCGTTAAATACTGAAAGAAGCCGAAACGCACTGAAAAGCATAATTTTATAATCATACGCCACTAGAAAGCCTTCGACCGAGCCTGCTCCATCCAATAAAGTTACTGAGCCATAGAAGTGAGAGACAAGACCGATAGGTTATGCCCTTAGAATCGAATTTAGTAGTTACGGGCAAAGTTGACACCGCCTACTCGCCGATGAGTCTTTAAGCTTCACTTATTCGAGGATTTTTGCGTATAGCATATCTAAAATATGTACAAATTATTTTCCTGACTAAATAATGGCTTAGGATAAAAAGATGATTTAATGAGTTGTGAATATGAATATAAACACATTCAACATTCCTCATTGGTCAAGGGCCTTATAATTTACGTATAATCGCATTCCTATAGTTTTTTAGTGCATATTTACGTTCAGTGATGATACTCATAAAAACGTTTAAGAAGTCAAGTTTGTCGAACGTAAGCCTTCGATTATTCATCCTCAGGCCTTTACAATAATACAAGGGAGGGTAGAGTGATAAAAGTTTAAACAGCCAATAAGTAGTAAGTATAAGGGAGAGGGTTGAGGGCGTTAAGAGGTCGGGAGTTATAGTGTAGTCCTATAGGGACGAGGGAGGTGTACGAAAAATTATCTTGGTTACTGCTTCGTCGCTGTGGATCGACGTGGCAGGAGATGTGAAATCAGATGCTGAGTTTGTTTTCGGCCAAGGGAGCCTTAAGGGCCACTACAAACACTTTTTTGCGAGCGCACAGTTGGGTTAGTCAACCATATGGCCACTGTCTCTGACGTCGCAGGTATCCGCTGACGCAGGAACTTGAGGTGTTTCGTCGCAACTTTATAAATTACTCGGAATGCTTGGTTGACGTCTAACCCGGTGACCGCTGTCAACCAAAGGAGCCACAATTGCGCTCGAGATGGACTATACCGTGCCTTGATTTAGCCAGGCAGAATGATGATCTCGCATCCTCTTGGATAGGTACCTAGTTGTTCGACCAATATATCCTGCTGCACAGGAGCAAGTGAAGGCGTAGCTGCACATTCAAGAGGTATGAAACGGCAGTCTATCTTTGCCTTCAAGGGGAAGAAATGGAGTGCTTGAGAACACTAGCCCTAACTTAGCGGCTGGGTACGCGCGCACGATAGCAGTTTAAGCAACTATTTAGAAGTTCGCTCGCCGGATCCCCTCGAAAAGGCAATGCGAGAAATAAGTCCTTCATCTCAGCCGTTGGCGCGTCCAATTTTGGAGGACGATCCTCCATATACTTACTGATAAACTTCTCGGGAAAGCCATTTCCTTGGAGGGTGTTCTGTATCAGGGAGAGTTCTTTTTCCGGCGTACATATTCTCCTAGCTCGGTTGGTGAGGCAGCGGACTAGGCTTCGTTTCTGGCTAAGCGGTATAAAAACTAAAAGTTTGTGTATTGTCCAGTCCATTGTTTCTTACGAAATACCCTTCTACGAATTGTTCCATCAGGCGTTCTATTAAGTAGGACGTTTAGAAAAGGGGAGGCACTCTCCGTTCTCTTTTTCCAAAGTGAAAGGAGTGTCTAGCTCAAGCTTTTCATTTGTTATTGCAAAGATATCATCTACATATCGAGCATGTTAAACAAGTTAAGGCTAGTGTTCTCAAGCATTCCACTTCTTCGCATTGAAGGCAAGGATAGACTGCCGTTTCGGACCTCTTCAATGTACAGTTACGCCTTCACTTGCTCCTGTGGAGCAGGATATATTGTTCGAACAACTAGGCACCTATCCAAGAGAATGTGAGAGCATCATTCTGCCTGGCTAAATCAAGGCACGGTGAAGTCCATCTCGAGCGCAATTGTGGCTCCTTTGGTTGACAGTGTCCACCGGGTAGATGTCAACCAAGCATTTCGAGTAATCTATAAAGTGGTGACGAAACACCCCAAGTTCATGCGTCAGCGGATACTTGCGACGTCAGAGATAGTGGCCACACGGTTGACCAACCAAACTGTGTGCTCATAAAAATCGTTTGTAGTGGCCCTAAGGCTACCTTGGCCGAAAACAAATTCAGCACCTGCTTTCACATCTCCTGCCACGTCGCGCCACAGCGATGAAGCAGTAATCTAGATAATTTCCGTACACCTCCCTCTCCCCTCCCCACCCCTCGCTCCTGTAGGACTAGACTATAACCCCTCACCTCTGAACACCCTCAACCCTCTCCCCCATACTTACTGCTTATTGGATGTTTAAACTTTTATCACTCTACCCTCCCTGATATTATTTTAAAGGCCTGATGAAGAATAATCGAAAGCGCACGTTTGCCAAACTCAACTTCTTAAATGCATATTTAAGTACGAAGATACAGTACTTAACTGGTACCTGTACTTATGGATACATCAATTTTAATCCTATATAAAAAAACGGCAAGGCTAAATAGAAGGGTGAGTTGATTAGTTTTCGCTTGGAAGTTTTAACAACTGTAGTAGTGTTCACGTTTAGTTGTATGCCACATATTTTGAGGGGTAATGCCGTAAGAAAACTTCAAAATAATAGGACAGTGTTTTAAGATGATAGTTTAAGGTACATTTGGAATTTAAACATCATTAAAATAGGCAATTATAGGCGTTGTTGGAAAAATCTCAAGTAGTCACGGGTAGTTGTGATCCCTAACTCCCCGCGAATACCGGGGGTCAACTGTGTACGCAAACTGTCCTTTTGCCGAGAACTCACATTTTCCGTCGCCTAAACGGTAGACGGTGGTACTTCCACTTTGTTCCCATAGGCAGCCGCATGCCTATGGCCTCATCACTCTAAAAGTGGAATGAATCGGCAGGAACCGTGAGTCTATCTGTACTGCTTTTGACAGCATCCTGCAGTGGTCAACCCTCGTTTGTCATCTTGGTGGGGGCCACAAGCCTTCCGTACTCTAAGACCACCTAAGCCAGGCTACCATCGGTCTACACATAAAGCGGAAAGCAATTACTCAATCCTTCAAGCCTGCCAACCAGAGCTGCAAAATATCAAGCGAACTGCAAAACCCTCTCGTAGAATCTACTTAAAAGGTTTTTTTCACCTCAGGCGGGTGGACTACAAGACTGCAACTGCAAAAAAGTCTTAAGTCTAAAATTACGGCAGAAATCGAAATGAAAGCGACAATAGAAGGCATAGACAGTGTGGCAAAAGAAGGCGGGAGGAGGGAAGGGACGTACGCCGTCGGTGTCGCTTCTTCGGGTCAGCTCGCAAAGTCGTTTCGACAGGGAGGCCATCCATTCTTGTAAGTAGGACTCGGGGTTCTCCACAAGGGCCAAACGACGAGCAAGGGCCTTCAGAAGAAGCTAAAGCGGCGAAAAATAGGACGCGTCAAAGCAAGGCTCACAGAGACGGTGTGGAATCCTTCAGAATGAAAGCCTGATGCAGAGTGGTAGCCCTATGTACACACAGGGAAATATGCGGTAGCTGATATAGGATGTGGGTTAGGCTGTCGGCTGCAAATTCGGTAAGTTCCACCGTTAGTTTCGACGATGCCCGCGGTATAGCCCACAGCAGGGGTGGTGCAGGGACGGTGACTTTTGCTGCGTCTAACTCACTCTGTTCCACTCCTCATTCTGGACCTGGTGTGAAGACCGAGTCAAGAAGGCCGGTAGCTGATATGGGATGTTGGTTAGGCTGTCGGCTGAAAATTCAGTAAGTATTGCTTGTATGGCCCTGTAAATAGGACATGAGAACAGATACCGGCCGCACCAACAGTGGCTTTGCGCCAAATTCCGGGGAAATTATGTCGAGTTAGATTTAAGTTTAGGGGTAGGATTATGTCTGGGGTTAAGATAAGGGTTAATGTTAAATTTTGGGTTAGCGTTGACAGTAGGGTTAGGGTTATGACTATGGTCACAGTTAATGTGTGGGTTAGGATTAGTGTTAGGGTTAAGACACGAGAGTATTTGCTCTTCCTGGAATTAATCACAGGGCTACTTTTATAAGTAGGGACGGGGCGATCCTATTCTTGTGTCCTGCAAGTTCTAATGTGTCAAATTGAAGACGGTGGGTGCTGTACCACTTCTCCAGGTCTAACAAGAAACTATAACACAGAATTCATCGGCTAAAATGATGGGATGGATTCTTGCTCTGCTAGTGGCATGAAAGGAGGGCGGAGAGAACTTACAGAACGAACGCAGTCCGCAATGCTGTCCTTCGCTGAAGCTGACTGCAGCTCATGCTCCCCGCCTCTCACAAGAAGCTCCGTGGCTGCTGATTCCGCGGCTTTCATGTCCGCTTCAAACTGTTCCCTGTGCTTGGCGCGTATAAACTCCCGGTTGAGTAATTTTCTCTGGCTGTTCCGAGTGGCTTGATTAGCACGACTGCGTTTCGGCGTGGGAGATTCCGAAAACCTGCGAAAGGAGAAGTCGGAAACAAACGGTTAGACACGCATCGGCGGGGAAGAGAAAACGAGGGTTAAAGGCGAAGAGGCGTGAGGAGGAAATGGTGGAAGGTGCGAAAATGGGGGCTGCGGTAGGAGGCCAAATCGAAGGAATAAGGTTTTTAGTAGGTAGGGAGGGAATAAGAGGAATTAGGATGATGATGATGATGAGGAGGAGGAGGAGGATGAAAAACTCCACATACCGTGTGTTGGAAGCATCTTGAGATATGAGGCCCCAGGAGTTGAACGAGTCTACGAATTTTACAAGAGCAAAAGCGCATCGGCTAATGTTAATGAAAAAAATACATGCGATCGCAGCTTTTCCAAAACAAAGAGACATGAACAATAGAGGTAGGGGATGAAACAATACCGCAGTCCGTCTAGTAATGTAACAAAAACTTGTCACATAAATGCAACAGCCTTTAGAATATATCGGCTACTGGAGAACACTCGACTAGAGTGAACTAACAAGCGATTTATCAACAAAAAGTATCAACCAAAAAGCATCTGCACAAAGCAGGCTAATATAAGTGTAAAACTGGTGACTTGAAGCAATTTTTGGATTTTCAAAGGGCTAAGACAGAAACCGACATATACAGAGTGGTATAGTTCTAAACTCATCTACAGATAAACATGATCGAATGCAGATCCTGTTACCCTTGATGGAAATTCAAGCAAGGAACCGAGAGATAGAAAGAAATGAAGTTTGAGAGCAGTACAATTTTTAAAATTAATTGCGACAAATAATATGATACGAGGTTTCAGCTAAGCTACAGGAAATCGCAGTTTAAGAGATTATATCTGTTCAAGCAAGCAACCTGTTTTGATGAACTCTTTATGCATGGTGCCGTTAAAGTAGCTATTTAGGAAAGTTCAAGGTTATGGTCCGCAGCTCTGTTCAAAATGGACAGCTCGAGGAATGGTTAACGTCAGTTTAGGGTTGTTGTCACAATAAGGGCGTGGAAAACCACGGCCTTCCAAGGGTCAAAAGCTTAAACGTCCACTTCCTGGTAATATGCGCTCTTGAGTCAAACTCTGGATGGGATATGACCAGCATCCAGCATCCGAGGGCATGAGAAAGGCAAACAGACAGTCCCATTTTCTCGCGTTTTCACCGACGTGAAAAATTGCCATTCACAAAGTAGACAAAGTTGTGCCATTTGGTCCACAGTAAACTTGATGTGTTGCTTGGGGATCAGGTCGTATAGGATAGGCGTCAACAGGCTATATAGCTCACTCAGCCACATGCGCCTAATACCCGGATCACTTGACTGAGGGGTTCGAACAGTTAACTGGTGGCTGGGAGACGGAGTGATGTCGACTCTGGGTACTGCAGCCCCACAGCACTCCGTGCATAGTCTTCACTAGTACTAACCTCACGCGCTTTTAAATTACCACAGTTCTCTAAAAGCCGTGAATCGGACGGCCATCAACTTACGAGATAACTCACTCCTCCTCCTCCAATCGGGACGGAGACTCGGATTTCTATGGCTACTTCTTAATGTCGCACTCTCACTCAGTTGACATCCGAGCCACTACACTTATTTTTGTGAAAACCTGGCTCATCTTGCGCGGACTACGCGTGTGTGTGGCACGCGTCGATGGACCGTTTGGCCTCGGCAGAGTGCGGTAGACGCGATGCAAGTCAACTACCACTATAAACTAACTCACGCGCAGCCCCTGCATCCACCATGGTCTGGGGCAGACAGCGAACATCGTCTTTTGTTGCATTCGAACTGTCAGATGCCTCGAGAAGCTAGGAAACGGGACCTACCTGTCAAAATATCAGCGGGCTACTTGAAGGGCCCGAAAGCCGTTGGATTGTGGAATAATCCTCAATGAAACTCACTGCAAGATCGGCCACCCATAATGTGAGCAGTAAGCAGTCCCGAACCGTTCGGTGGTGATATCCGAAAGCTGGGGTGGCAAGTTGCAAAAAGGTTAGACGCTATAACGGCATTGTGCTGCCGGAGATCGAAAAGGGCTTTGCCGGCCGCCGTTCGCAGACTCTGGAACATTAAAATAATGTACCAGAGGGATGGACGGAATGGTCCACCTTAATGCGTAAAGCGGTTTCCAGTGCGGCGAAAAATTGAACATTAGATAGTGCGGTGGCACACGTGGCAACAAACTGTACCAAATCACATGCTCGGTAGTCTTGACTCCATCAAACAATTAGCGCACCAGAGCTCACTCATAATCGACGAAAGGGGAGCCGTGAATTGCAATAGGCATACAGTAGCATAGCGACTACATCCCGTAAATACTGCAACTCCCTGTGTACAAATTACACGTATCTGGATATGGTCTTTGATGATGGGTTCGAGTTGGAATCCGAAACTTCAGGCGAATAGAGCTCTTGCCCCAACGATCGCATCTACTTCTTCTCAGTCTTGACTCCGTCGAACCTTGCAAGAAAGGATAGAGAGAACGATGCTGCGCAAGTCTTCCTCGATATAACAAGCCCCTTACGCGCAGGTCATCACTGTCCAGATAGGAGTGATAGGCATCGGAAACTATGCACAACCCCGCACATGTGCTTTACAGCTAAGACCACACATCGGAGTAAAGGCGGTGACGCCACCAGCAATTGCTGTAGGTTATCTCCTTCAGATGGCGACACGTGGTGAAATTTGGATCGCTGGAACCGAACACTGCCGCGAAACCATTCCGCCTACGCCATCCTGCTTTTTATCATATCTACTGCCATACACCGTCGTCTTAGGAAACAAAGATAAACTCTCTATTTTACGATGTCTAAGGTACAATGAAACCGAAATCAACACATTAAGCTCATAAATAAAATAGTCATATCGTTTTAGGTTAGCACTTTTCTGCTCTTGGTATTTAGGTATTTCTATCCTGGCCAAGCAGTTTGCTAGTTATTACTAAACATTTTTCAATAATCGGTTCAGAATGAAGCTTATGGTCTCTGTCAGTCTCGAGCAGAGAAGTAAGTCAGATGCAACGCACCTTCTTTGGGAGAAGTGCCCCAGGATATCAGAGTGGAGGAGGGTGCCTCCGCCGACCGCAGGATGGACTGCTCAGTCTCCTGGCGCTCAATCCGTGGTATCCGGTAGGTCTCGACCTAAAGGGGAGAGTAGGAGGAGCGACAGTGAACGGCGCAGGCGGTAGAAAAAAATAGACGAACGTCAAGTGGGAATAAAAGTAAGGTGAGGGTGTTGCAAGATCAACAGCACCGCTGGTTCCCAAAACATGCACGCATCTCCATTATCACAAAATAAGACTCTTCAAGCAGTCGGGCTGCTTCATTTAAATAACTTACATCTAATTGGACTCAGTACGACAGGGATCATGCCTGATCTAGCCGGTGTCGATGATACCACGTACTGTACCTCTCTATGCGTGACGATCTACAGCAGATCTGTATGGCCAAATCCATTCTCTTTTCTAATGAGAGAGAGATCGAATACCCAAGGCTCAAGAACCACTTCTATGTCTTGATAAACTGCATCAAACTATGTCTTGAGTTGACATCCACTTCGATGCCTCCAGACGGGCAACGGCGCCGAATGAAGGACAGCAACACAGAGCTTGCACTTAAACCACCTCAGTTGTCTTCGATGGATGGCCTGAGATATCGATGCGATGTTGTCACAGCAAGTTCGCACTGCCTCATTTGAGACAGTCACGGTGTACTTCACCCAAAGGAAGATTCTCAAACAACGGTGCTCAAAAATTTCCTGTTTTTGCTCGTCTTCTGCTAGTCCAGCCCCGCATTCACAACCCTTCAGGAAAGCGGACTGGCGATTAACATGTCGCCTAAGTTCTCTATAGACACGGTGAGCAACATCGAGCAGCAATTCCAAGTCCTCAAGTCCGCCTGTGAAGCTTGGGTGGAAGCAGGGTAGGCTCGATTAGAAGGGGGGGGGGGATGGAGGGGAGGGGAGAGACAAGAAATCGTACCGGCAAGCTAAACCAGCGTTCGAGGATGTGAGAAGCCAGGACACGAATCTTATCAACAATCAGCTGTTCTTCGGCTGCAGAATACACTTTGTAATCAGATGCTTTTGCCATCGAATCCTTTTCCTTCTCCTCTTCTGTCCTCGCCGCTACTGCTGATGCTGACTTCTCCACGGTTTCGGTAGGAGCAACAGCAGCAGAGACAGATGGCTGGCTAGTAGTCGCGACCTTGTGTTGAGGAACGAACTGCCACTGGAGGTGGCGACGTCAGAGGCAACTGATTACACGGTGACCTCGTGCCGTCCAAGTGGTTATGGCTAGGTTCATTATCTAAGATGGAAGTAGATCAATAGTCGAATTGTAATCAGTTTTAAATTTTAAAAAAACGAAGGTAGAAGTAGAAAAACCGTAGGGAAACCGGTCAAACTGGAATAAACAGAATAGTACGGTTATTAACCTAGCATACGCTTCCGGCCAATGAGTGCATTTACTCAAACCCTGAGACCAGGGACGGAAAAATGCTCCCTTTCTAGACGTATGGTAATGTGGTCCGTGTAAAACAATATTTAATTTCTTTCCATGGATTTTCTTGATAATTCCCTTTAATTGACTTCCTTCCTAATAATTAGAATGTTGGTATCATTTAAAGTGACTCCTGTATCACGTGAGCAAGGAATTCTGATGAACAATTGCGGTTCTGTGATACAAATTCGCGAACATTTCTGTCTTATACCAGGCAAGCGGTATGCAACCGATAGCTTGCCAGTCGAGTGCGGTGACTTGAGTGGGAAGTAAACCTTTAAAATCACACCTGTCGACTTATGATGGAACGACTAGGATCAAACAAACTGGAGCGGGGGAAGTTGACTGACCTGGAATAAGGCCCCTGCTCTGCGCGATGCACAACGTGGCTGACTCCGGCCTATATCACACACACGCCCTGAAGTAACCTCCCGGTTACCCTAATATGCTTTTTTTCCACCAGCCAAAGTAGATAACAATGTGTTGATTCTGCCATCAGTACACACTCGTAGAGCAACAAATGAGGGTTGCGTACCATACGGGGTCAGAGGGTAATGACCCACTGCGTACACAGTTGTGGCCAATCACTGTCGAAATAAAGATGGATTGAAAGTGTGACACTCACTTTGAGGAGCCCTTGGGGAATGCGGACAGGTGACACTGGCCGACTCATCAGATCGGCCATTGATGGAGGAGGGATTTGATGTCAAGACAGGAGTTTCTTCAGAGGAAGACTGTGCCGTGGAAGACCGGCCCAAATCTTGGCAGGCAGGCTGAGCTGATATGACTGGTGTTGGAGGAACAGATGATCGAGAGAGGCAGAAATGGGGATCTATGGTCCACTGTTTGACTATGTCCATCAGGCAGGAGTCTGTCTGCACCTGCTTCTGCTCCGAAACAGGGATATGGTCAAGGCAGAGGAGGATCTGGAGGGTAGGAAAAAGGGGATTACGAAGGAACCCCGTCAGTATTGAGCGAAAGGCCACGAAAAAACAGGTGTGCAATGTTTGGGTAAGCATACATATGCGCATGTACGGCTGGAAGTCGAAAGTACAAAGGTCGACAAGAGGTAAAGAAAAAGGGGGAATGGGACGGCAACTGGTTTGTCATAACCAACAATAACCACCTGTATAAGACTAGGTTTGTTGTGCTGGTGACGGACAGCGCTTCGAAGACCAGTATTATGGGGCAATCAAGATGTCCAGTAAGATCCATCAAAGACGTAGCCGAGGTCGGCTCCCGAGCACTCTAATTAATGTAGAACTAACCTTAACAGAACTGTCAAAGAAAAATATTTAGCGGCGAGTTATATACCCAGTACTTTCGTCAAGTTTGGTGAACCAGACGTCAGCCCTCTGTCTCTTGATAACACTGTCGATGCTGGTGCACCAATGTTTTCTGGGCAGACTTAGTATCCTAACAATGCCAACAAAGAGAAGGGAGACTGGAATGGCCATTGCTGGCTCATTAGCCGTCACCACTCAGTCATACCTAAACTGCCTGAGTACTACTGGCCGCTGTGCGGCTGCTGGCGGGGCTTGAGAATAAGCCTCAAGGCAGAACGGGACGAGTGAGCTCCATTAGCGATCGGTGAGCGTCCATCAACAAATGTCCATATTCCCGATCGAAACCAGCAAGACAAAGAACCAGTGGCTCAATTGTTAGAGTTTTTGAGTTCTGATTAACAGGTCGGGTGTTCGAGCTTCGGGCGGGGGCACTGGCTGGGGTTGGGTAATACTGGCTGATGACGGCTAATGAACGAGAAACGGCCATTCCAGGCTCCCTTGTCTTTGTCTGCCTTATTAATCTGTCTGAAATACTACTCGCCGCTGTGCGGTTGTTGGGGGGGCTCGATAATGAGTTCCAAGGCAGAGCGGGACGAGTGAGTTCCGATAACGATAGTTAAGTGCTCATCAACGAAAGGCTTGGTATCAGCACTACCTGTTTGTCGGCCATGTCCGTCCTCGGTAGTTAACAGGTAAACTAACAGGAATGTCTATCCTCCCAACACTTAAGCAGAGAAAGTCTGCGGCCGAGATTCGAGCCAACTGTTTCAAATTTCGAGTTGATGGTTAGCACTCCAACAGTAGCGACTGAAGTACCTGCGCAGCCACTGTTCACCTATTAAAATGGATAGCAGCAAGTGGGATACTGGACCTGATAAAAGCAAAGGGAATTTGAGAAAAAATCCACCTGATATTTTAGGTCCCAGTCGTTTTGAGCTGCATCACACATGTAAGAGGTAAGCAGTTCTAGACCGTTGTATTGGCGGAACAATTTAAGATATGTCTCATTGGAAGTGTCCGCTAGCAGTTTCAGAAGCTCCATTTTGCTGTACCTAGTGAGGTACTCCTGAACCATGACCTGCAGCAAGAAGGTCACATCATCGGCCGTGCGAAGGGTCTTCCAAGTTAAGAGTTGTAGGATGCCACGTTCAACCTGGCAGGGGAAAGTAAAGCGACAAGTAAGGCTGACCGGTTAAGTTTCCCTGCAAAGAATCTTTATTGCAATCAAAGTCTCTGGACGTACAGCACGTGTGTCCTTTAGTCGAACTTTGTCCTGAAGCTGTTTGCTAGTGACTCCCATTATACCAGAACACGATGGCGTGCCGCAGTAACACTTTTGCTGAATTACACTATAAAAAATAGAGAAGATAAAGCGATGTACTCATAAATGTCAGTAGCTACGTTGTATGAGCAAATTTCTTTACGGTAAACGAAGGGACGATGGTTCCAAGGAACTCACCCGTACTGGACAAATTGGTAGTCAATTGTTATTTCTTCTCCCGCCGGTATGTCATACTTCGCGAAGAATCCAATACGAAGGCGACCATTGACAGTCCACTATAGTAAAACGAATAGGATTAACTGGGGACATTAACTTTACACCACCCTATTCGTGTTAGTGAAAAGACGTCAAATACCACAAACAGGCTTTCGGAAATGTTTCGTCGATTGGTGCACAACCCCAAGGGCTAGAAATTACAGATTCCAATTAAAGACAACTTTTCTGCAAAGCATTCAGAAACAAAGTGCTGAATTCGTGCCAGTACAAACACTTTCACCAGATAACTAGTGTTTCAAGTAAATAGCAGTTATTTCCCGGTCACTAAAAGCAGTTGTTTGTTTCTTGAGTAAAAAAACTTACTGGGTGAAATAAACCAACAATGCCGAAATGAGCGACGACCATTGAGCCGACCAGATCAGTTCAGAACGAAGGGTAACAGCAACTGAGTGTGTCAGCCACTACTAACCGAGGAACTTAGACACGGTATAAGCTTTGAGGCGGGGTAAACCTAACACTTAAAGCCAAATATGGAGGTACAACGGCGCATACATTCGGCGGATTTAAGTAATCTGAATATCCACCGTCAAACTATGTGGCCACCAAGGCGACAGACATAACATGAAAGTTCAAACTTCGTTACGGACGATTTCAGAGGGTTCCACAACAGTAGGACGTAGGTACGGCGACTTATGCTGTATCGACCGTACTCCCTCCTCCCTCACTCACCTGGGCCCAGTTTCAAGATAGAGTCATTAAGACCGGTGGACGCAGTGGCTGACAAAGCCAAAAAGCCCGTCTACGCGAGTCGCACGCTTGGTCCGCGCATGATGCATTGAGGTGTAACACAAACACAAAAGGAGCATCTCAGGTTCCAAATGAGTGGGAGTGCGATAGAGGTCACATTAAGGAACCATTGCAACCTGGCTCCCCGTCCTGGGAGGAGTACCGAGTTACCTAGTTAGTTGACAGCCTTCCAGGCAAGGTCATTTAGTGTACCGTGGTAGGTTTAAACACGTCGGATTGCTTATAGTGGGGAATATGTGCTGAGTGCCGTGAGGACGGAGTCCCTAGAGTCATTCTTTTTTTTTCTCTCTCTCTCTCTCTCTCGCTCTCTCTCTTTCGCTCTCTTCCCTCTCCCAGGCGCAAGTTCACTGTCCGATCCGGTCAACCAACCGAAGCTTAGATCGGGCGCAGTAGCTGAAACTAAACAGCCGGTCTACGCGTGCTACACACGACCTAACAACCCATAAAGCATGACGAGTTTTCGCAGACCTAACAGAACAAACGTGCTCAGAATAATGTCATCATATTAACTGTCGTTGGATGGGCCTAGAACACGTGATGTTCGTATAATCAACTGGCACATAGGACCTTCAACAAAAGGTTTTTAAATGGCAGCCTGGAAGCCATTATGTATTTTAGCTAATACACTAGCAGTCAAGTTGTGTCTTTCGGTCTTCAGAAGACAGTACATGACCGAGCGCGATTGAAATACGCACGCCCGACCAAATTACTGCTGCCGCCTGAGAACGCCCGCATTTCACCTAACGATCAAGTCTAACTGAGGAACGTCACTCTCGCCTGAATATGAATGCACTAACATCAAGAGTAAGATTCAATGGCACTAGGTTGACAGACCTACACTATAGGTGTCTTTTTGTAGACCACACGCACCGTACGGGCAGAAACGTGTTTAGTCCCGAGTGAAAACAGCACAAATTAGGCAAGACCGAGGTCCCTGTTCAGTTGCCGCATTACACGTGATCTTCAATTTCCAGCGCTACATGATTGGAGTAGAGAGAATGGATATGATTCTGAGCACCAGCTGTCGATAAAACAGTGTGAGTGCTCGTTGAGGTACCTGGTCTACCCGACCTCGACGATGTTGCGAACTGTACCTTCACACATGACGATCTGTGAAGGCGGATCTGGCGAGCTCGACAATAAAACTCCTTGTCAGACAGAAAACATTCTTTTTTGGAGATTTTTGAGCCATTGCGTCAACTGACCCTCGACGGTCTCGGTACAATCCTTGCCCTTCTCGGATTTCGACAACTTTGTAAGATCCTATAAGGTTTCTTCTAGTTTTCTCACATAATTCTTGCTATCAATGAGCACTTTATCTGAACCCTCGGTTGGCCTGGTTAGCACGATATTTTTATTGCCGAGAAGCTCCCTGAGACTACCGAGGGGGACCCTGTGTTCCTTGGAGCCTCCCCTCAATACTTTTGACATCATTTTCCCAGAATCCATTTAAGATAACCAACTTCCGTAGGCTCTGGAGATTTATAGATCGGTAATCTGGTCAAAGAGACTTTCGAAGTGGATTTGGAGCTTCACTTTCCTCTGTCTTCGCAATGCAAAACTTAGATCGACGAATGCTGTCAGTAACGACACCAGTCAATGCTGGCTTAGACGACGTGATGTCACACAAGCACACTAGTCAGTACAAAGCTCAGACGGCGTACCCTGGCCACGAAGAAAAGTGGATACGGTTGTTTGATAGGTTTTAACTGCGTTCAGTGCTCATTATTCCGGTTTCCTCAAGAATTAAAAGGTTCAACCAGAGATTCGAACATCTGACTTCAACATCACGCACCAACGTAAACGACTACCCCACAGCACCGGAAAATCTACTCGAGCCGTTGGTATCAAAGTAGGTGTTTTAATCGCTGTTTAGAATAACATTCACTTATGGTGCTGAGGTCAGCATTTTGTGCTTAACTCATCAATACCCAGTTTATTTGCGTACACAGTAAACAAGAGAAGGAGTGAGCAGTTGGGGGTAGGAATGAGTTCATTGGATGCGAGCAACGTGCTTACCTTCTGTGTTTCTGCATTGGGTTCGCAGGAATGGTTGACGAAGCGAGCCCAGTTGCCCTTAGTGCCCGCATCAATAAAGTGCTCCGGACCTAGGGACATGAAGTAGTGATGGGCATGTTTGGCCTTCTCGTAGAGTCGAATGCGTCGACGAAATTCAGCAAAATCGATCACTTCGCCGGCGTACTCCACAATGAAGGCACCCCTGGCAGAAAGGACAAATGCAGGTAAGGTTTTCATAAAGGTACTCCCTGCAGATTTTATATAGCACATCTTGGCAAAGACGTTTATACTTCCAGTATTGTTCAGTGGGTTTAATTTTGAGTCCATCCCCGACGTCTCAACGGGTAACTTGAATGCTGTATGCCCAATTTCTGCAAAGGCGCTTGCGAAGGCTGGAACACTACCAGCGTAGCCAAGAGTCATGACATATGGAGCACTCGCGGTAGTCCGCTGACGCGTAGATTAACAGAGCAGGTGAAACAAAACAGTTCCGACGGACGCTTCTTCTTCCAAAATGCGTCCTGAAACTCACCTCTTCGCTTCTATCTCAAAACCCCGTGTACCAGACCCCTGTCGTAGAGGAAAGAGGCAAAAAGAACTACCTGCCGCCGCGTAGCAGCACAGACGGAAGTAACTGGACACAGCTGTGAAAACATTGGTGACCGTCAAGATCGATGACAAATTACCGACTTTCTGGGCCATCGCTTCGCTCCAGGCTTCTACAGATTCCAATCTATCCTGATTTTGAGAAGCAAGTAGACGTGCTCTAACAAGAGGAGCATACAGATTGAAATTTTGGTTATTCGCTTAAACAGCGGGTCGGATTGAGGCAGTGTTTATCAATTCTTGCATTGCTTACTTATTTTCATTTTAGATACATGCTGGTTTTGTAAACCAACAAGCTCAGAGCTCCAAGACCTATACTAGCCGGCGAATTTTAACGACCAGGCAGGTCCCTAAAACGACAGAACGGTGCATATCCGGACAACGGAACGTTAAGTGGGTGCAGACAAAAGTGCCTCGGTTTGCCGTATGAGGTGAAGGAATGTAACGTAAGCATGCCTAAGAGAAGCTGGTCACAAAGGCTAGCATTAACTGTCATCGTTGTCCTTGTAACGGAAATTTAAATCAAAATGAACTCGATCCTTGAACGGCCGGTTTTGTCGTTGACACACACAGAAAACTCTGACTACTGACATTTCTGAACTTGTCTGAATCAGTGTCCAGTGCCCAAGCCTGCTATGAAGTACAGGTTGAGAATACGTGTGCGCAACACGCATGTTTAAGAGATCGGCTAGCGCAGCTCTTCGCAACTAAAAAGAAGATTGCAGTTAAAGAGACATAAAAATGTGTGCGTGCGTGCGTGCGTGCGCGTTTGCGTACTTTGGTATGGGTTTCAGAGCTCTTAAGCCCCAGCCCTTCTCTGGTCCGCAGTAATAGGGCTCCGTAGGTGCGTAGAGACGCAATTGAAATTGACGGTTGCTGCACCAGGCATAGGCCGGACAACGCGGTCCGCACTCAATGTAGAGGGCGCGATTGATGCAGCCTTGTTCGCAACCCAACCGGCCGGCAAGGATCTCCTCGCGGCTGGGTGGTGCACAGTCGCACACCCAGAGACGATGCGACTCCCGACTCAGCTGGCGCGGCAAACTGTCCGATTCACTGGCAGCAGCGGGCGCGTCGCGACGCAACTGTTCCTCCAGCTGCGAGTAGTCATTTTCAAGGACGTGTTCGTATAGCGGTTGCGGCACACCAGCACAGGCAGAGAAGTGGCCGATGGGAGGGAGCTCTGGGGTGCTGCAAAGGGAGAATAAAATTGAAGGGTCAGCAATGGCTACTACCACGGTCATGCCCGACAGATGGTGAGAGGAAATATGGGTCATCGTAAACTGGAACGTCAGCCCAAGCACTGTGATCGGATGGGAACCTGGCGGTGTGCCGAAAAAGCTCAGGTTGTCTCACAGCGACTTCCTGGCATTCTGATGAATTCTCGGGTATAAGCGAATTTTATTGCAGAACGCGGTTATGTGTATTTGCAGTTATTTTTCGTTGTTCCTGAGTTGAGTTTCCAGAGGGAGCGAGGTGGGGTTGAAAGGAGAGGGAGAATAGCATTAGAATTTATGTTTTGTCGGTCAGCAATATTCAGATCATAGACCGAAAAGACCCCAGATTTGGACGCAACTAGCCCGGTAACCGGTAACTTTACATATCTTAGGGAATTTGGTGATAACAGAGAAGACCTCACTATTCTTCTTGGGGCGATATATGGATTCATTTTTCGCTCACCAAAACTGTAAGACAAAAAAAATCTGGGAAAAATTGCAGCCTTTTATGGCAAAAAAATAATAGGAAAGCATGTTTCATAGCTGTTAGTGATTCATTGTATTCAAACGTAAGGTTTTTGAATTAAGCGCAGTGCCACACAAGTCACCGCGTAAATTTTAGTTGCCAAAAAGAACGTAAATTGACGGATTTGGAAAAGAATAAGAAATTAGACTGATAGTAATGGAAACGATGAAATAATAGTACTGAGATGGTATTGACCATTAGCTGGAAAGTTAGAAGGCAGGAAATTAGCTAATTCATCCCTGAGCAACCATAAGTTACGCTTTTTCATGAGTTGCGACCCCGTTCTCACTTGGTCCCCCAGGTCCAAACTCCTGGCCGGTGGCCTGAGAAAGTTTACTTCAGGTTTGAGTTCATAAAATATGTGAATCATCCATCAAAAGCTAAGCAGCATGGCTAATTAATCAAGTAAACATAGACTAGATCGCGTTTACGACACGAATGACAGTTTCTGGTTCACACCGGTAAACACGTTTTACGGTTAAAGCCTAAATAACTCCAGCAATGACAATATAATTGTTTTGGTCGCAGTTATGTCATGGGGTAACTACTGTATTCTCCACATTAAGAAGGATAATACCCCAGAGAGATTTATACCATAATTTTAATAATAGGCGGGGAATAAAATCAGCTCCAGTTGCAAAAGGGCAGTTTAAGCTTTGATTCCGACGGCGACGTGCACCGCAGCAAGGTCGTGACTTGTGTGTGAATTGATTTATTGGGGGCGGCAGACGTATGCAGCATTTACCACACTCTCCTCCCTCATCCACCTGGGCCCGGTGTCAAGGGAGTCAATAATACCGGAGGCGGGGTGGGGCGCAGTGGCCGACAAGTTTCAAAATAAAGAGGCGGTCGCATGCGGCAAAACGGATCGAAGGGATATAGAGTTCGGCTGCGTCTGGTGTTGCTATATTAGATGCCTAACTCTTTAAGATGGAGTTGAACCCTGCTCTGTCCGAGGAGAGATTTGCTGGTCCGAGAAAAGATATTATTTAATTTTCCTGATCAGGATAACGACAGAGTGTCATAGCTAAACCGAAAAACTGCCAGTTATAAATCAAGTCAGAAAATATTAGGCGGAGTACTTATACGGGATAGTATGGAATTGGACAATTAAACCGAATTTCAAGGGAGACAACAAAATAAAGCAATGAGATTTGAGCACCCCATTTCTGTATGCCAAAAAATGGGCTGCGTCGAGGCCGCATTAGAATGCAGCCAGGACATCAGCTTATAATAAGTGCTGGATGGACGACATTAGATCAAAGTGTGGCCCACGTTTGACGGACGCCTTGCATCACGATAGTCACTGACAGATCGCATCATCAGTCGGTCAGTACATTGTTGCATGGAATAAGCCATAAATAATACGGCTAATGGCAGTTCGATCACAGATTTCGACTAGGTATACTGTGTGCCCTACAACAAGTTGGCGCAGGAACAGTGAGTTGGGCGTAACAAGGTTGTATGGGAGCGTAGACTTGCGCTGCATCCACCGAACTCTCCTCCAGGGCCCGCTGTCAAGACCAAAGTCCAAAAGACCGAAAGCGGGTGGCGCTGGCGGTGACTGACGCAGTCGAGAGCCACCCCTAAGCGTGCCGTCACACCGACCTCGGATTCCACTGAGTGGAAGTACTATAGATGCCACATTAAATGAATACCCTCGAACGTCAATAACAGACTAGTCTTGACTCTAAACATTATTTCCTTGATGCATTCATCTTCATTCTGTATAGCTGTTTTTACTTCATTTTTGCTATTTCTAAACCTTGGAAAAAAGGTTTTTTTACTTAAAACAAACTCGTCATTTCAACACTGCTATTTAAGCAAACAAACAAACCAAAGCTTAAGTGTTTAATGAAAAGAGGAGTTTGTTTTAGGTTTTTTCCTGAGTTCTAAGGATTTGACGGTGCCAAGCAGTGCCAAATCAATAAACCTATTTATTTATTTAAGAAGAAGCCATTGCAGTCTGACTCAGCCACTCCACACAAACACACTGGGCTGACTGTGCGGTCCGAGTTATCCCGTCAGTTGGCACTCTTCCAAGCCACCGCTTTTAGCTTATCGTCATAAGTTCAAGCACTTCGGATTGTTTATAGTGAGGAAAATGGGCTGAGATGACGACTTCCCTCTCTATTCCCAGACCCCAGCCAATATATGAGCTGGTCAGTTTTCTGTTGTGGGGAAAGGGCGCAACGGCTGACATAGCCAATGACCTCGTCTGCGCGTGCCACATACACGACTTGTCTCCCAAAATACGCACCAGGATTTCACGCAAAGGGGGTGAGCGGCCCAGATCTCACATGTGAGTGCCAGAGGTCACGTGAAGTAGGCATTGTAGCCTGACTCTCCGTCCACTAGTAGGCCACTCCAAACCAACACACACTGCAGAGGTCTGAGTTCAATTGTCAGTGGGCAACTTTCCAAGCCACGGTGTTTAGCGCACCGTAAGTGTCAGGCAGGATCACACATGTGGCAGCGGAGCCACACAAAGAAGCAGCCGAGAAACAGACTTTCAACCAATGTGAGAGGTGCCACTTGCGAGCATGCATGGTCATGTGTGATGTGGGTGCTGGTGGGGAGGGGTGTGATGCCGTGATATGGCCGGCGGTGTTCTGCTGCAAATTTTCATGGAGGCATTGCGGCGGATATTGACGTGTCCTTTCACATGACAATCCAGTGAAATCCTCACCAAAGTAAGTCCAGCAAGTTCTAAATCACGACAAAAGTCGCGGCTTCAAAGGTTGCTAACTGGCGAAGGATTGACCCCCAGTACTGCAATCTGACCTATTATGAACAGATATGAAACAACAAATTCCGTCATTCAAGGCATCAGACGACCTACCAAACTATCACTACAATACTATTTTAAAGGAGCGTGTAAAATGTGTAAAATTTGGATGTAATTGTGCCCGGGAACTACTTCAAAAGTGTTTTCAACAGCTTAGCTCACGAACGTATAAGAAACACTATATTTTGCATGTGTACAACGATGGCCACAGTAGGTGTTTCACTTATAATTTTCGTAGAATGAATGAACGAAGCAATAACAATCGGAAAGCGGAGAAGACCGCCAACAAATAAGAGATATCATATACATAGTTTAAAAAAGGAAGAAGTTACTTTGGGAATGAATTTTCTGAAAATAATTACTGTGAGGAGCAGCGATCTTCGGCAGCGAGTATTTAAAGACAACTCTTGTGTTCAGTGACTGCCTGCGGGGCTTTAGATCGGGTCCCAAGGCATAATGGGACAATTATATCCCGTAACCCGATCGGTTAACGCAATCCTAACATAGTTAATATTCCTGATCGCAGCCGACAGAAACGTGGGCACGTGGGTAAACGAAGATTCTGAGTTCGAATCCCAGATAATCCTAACCTGTGGTTGGATATGGCTCACTGCTTACAGCCGATAAGTCAGAAATGGTCATTCGGGAAACATCTGTGTCATTGAACTGTAGGAGATCGTCGGTGTATTGCCATTTTAAATCTAGTGGAACCATTATCTAATTAGCGGAAACTGTCACCTCTGTACATTCCTCTAGAGCACTATACGGTTTAAAAATCCCTCGTAAGAGAGTGGATTTTGATGAAATAACCATTTTAAAAAGGTTACAATTGGGTGCACCGATTAATGATACAATCAGTCGTGGTGGGACTTCAATATTTCCAATCAGACACCCAAAGCAAATACTTGACGAGTGCTCCTGTACATAAGGAATGTGTCTGAACTCATTGAAAGACACTTGAAGCGCTAGATAAAATTGCGCACAAACCGACTACGACATTACGCGCTGAGCTCGTACACCTTACAGATAGGGTTGGAAATCTTGATAAGAATGTCTTCCATAAGACCCTTCGCGATGTCTGTGATGTCGTATATTGCGGCCAGGTGGGCAAATCCGCCTATACACATCCGCAAACATCAAATGACAGTCAAGAGGCGAGATCATCTGTCTCAAGTGGCCATGCATGCCCTAGATACCGAGCACATATCCACCTTAGACAAAACAGGAGTCGTCGGCGTCTGCCCTGTAAAAAGACCGATGAGTCCTACATCAATCGACACACTGATTTAGATGCTGTGTATAGAATTAAGCGCACGGCAGCCGACTAATGGTGCGAACGCCGAACAAGTATCGAGTACTAAGCACGTTTGAAATGTGAAATTTTTGCACACCATATCTGACGAGAAACAAGCATCGAACATTTACCCAGTAAACTTTCCTACTTTTCACAACCATTCAGCTTTGCGTTAACATTCAAATGCCGTTACAGATTCTTCAGCCAATTGTAGTAAATGGAAGTAGTTAAAACAGTTCTTTCAAAAGGGAGCTAGAGGAGTTAGAAAACAATTCAACTTACTGCAGCACTTGGGTGATATCGAAAGGACAACAGTCCTTGTTGGTGTCATTAGAATCGTTAACAACGCGGCGTTGCTTCCTTTGACGAAGTCGGTAATGTGGACGGGAACCGTCGTCTACGGATGCATAGGATTCATCATCTGATTCAGTCGAGGGTGCCTGTAAGTTGCTGGAAGGTCGAGGGCATTTTGTGTGATGATAAGACGGCAGTCGACGGCTGGAACTAAGTGGTTGAGGACTATTCGACTGGGCGACAGAATGTGCAGTCAGGGAATCAGGTGCATTTTTCTGCTGCAACACTGGAATCTTCTTCAACCTTGCCTCATCGTCGGCAGACGCAGAGTCCGCAAAGTAGGAAGATGAGGATGATCCGGGTTCAGATGATAAGGTACTACCGTCCGAGGACAGGGGAGTGTGGCAACTGACGGAAAAGGTCGAATAACCACTGGAGGAAGAGGGGGCGGTGGAGGCAGTAGATGCCAAAATGGACGACATAGTGGGGATACTGGTCACAAATCCAGGTGGTCGTGGAAGAGGAGAGTGGGAAACATTTTGTGAGCCAGCTTTCTCGCCAAGGTGGACATCAAGAGAAGTCATCGCCGTGGGTGAAATGGAGCCACCACAGGGCAATTTGGAAGGCCTGAAAGATGTAATTCTCACAGGATAATGCGAGCAAATATGAGCATGCACTCGGTAAATCCTGCTCAATCACACTACAAAAGGTACGACTCATTTTTAAGACTTTTTTTCTATTTCAATCAGAAAATTTACAGCAAAGATAAAAGTTGGCAGAGCTCCGAGGACTGGCCATGATGCGTGCCACAGTGCATAAACAGGAGATATTTACAGTGGGTTGCAAAGAGGAACAAAAAGCCGAATATTTCAGACGGAAATGCTACGCATGAAGTTCGGTAAGGGCGCAAGATGGGGGAAGAGAAAAATCGCTTTACATGCCCATCTGCAACCATTTTCGGCAACATTCAAAGGATTTAAGAGGGTCACTTATCCGTTTTTGAAGGAAGGCTTTCATCGCGTTTACGAGACTTTGATGAATTATCTGGCGTTGCAAATGATTTTTGAGATTTCGACTCAACAGCTGATTCAGACTTGACTGCCTTTGAGGTTTTGCCCTTTTCTTTCTTATTAGCGGAAGATAGTTCAACATTTTTGACTGTATCGTCTTGTTTCTCCTTTCCGCTACAGTTCCTGCCCTTCTCCGGTTCCTTGTTTCCAGATGATTTTCTTTCTGCCGCAGATGAAGCTTCAGAATTACGCCCTGAATGTGACTGTCGACTAGCGGATGACTTTTTCGTAGACCGGATAGCGTGAACATCAGACTTTTTAGGCAAGATTTTGGCATCCTCATGAGTCAATCGTCGTTTTGGTTCGCACGGCTTGTCAGTTTTTGACTGACTATCGGAGGATCGCTTCGATCCGTTTCGCTCAGACTTCTTTTGCTTATCCTTATCACCTTTTGGTGAAGATGGATTGGCGATTTTTTCACCCTTTTCCGACTGACCAGAGCGGGTGACAGCTTCCTTCTGATAACCGGATACCTTAATGGTGTTTTTACTTTGGAATTTTTTAGGTTCACGAGAGGAAGCAGTTCCGGATGGCTTCTGTTCACGTGAGCTGTTCAAAGCTCGGTTATGTTTTGGTTGAGAATTAGAGATTTTGTCTTTAGCTTTCTCTGATGCTACATCGGATTCCCGAACACTTTTCTGGTGTGAACTTTGAGCAAAATTTGTCTCTTTTCTCTTTTGTTCAGAATGGCGCACTTCCCGGGAAGAATGTGAGCTATCAGAGTTATTAGAATGATGCTGCTGTCGTGAACGGTCATCTGAAGTACGGCGACTTGTTGAGTGAGGACGACGTTTTGATGTAGACCGGCTGCGGCGACGGGAAGATCTCGACTTTGAGTGCGAACGGGAACGACGCCTGGATGCACCTTTATCATCAACGGTCCGATTTCCTGAAGATTGCTTGGATTGATTGGCCAAGGCTGGATTCGCTATCAATGGCATGGCGATCATCTGTGCAGAACGCATTTTTTGTGGATTCATGTACTGTAGGCTCGAAAAATTTGAGGTCTGGTCAATAGGAGGTCCCATTGACTTCAGAGTATCAGAAATCTTCTCAAGGTCCGGGTTTTCACCGACGGTTTGCGTTATGTCCGATACATCGCGTGACCTTTTGGGTGACGCTGGTGGAGATGAGCTGAGTCGTCGCTTGCCGGACAGGTCAGAGGCTGAGTGGCTGTCACCAGTTTTGTAGACAGTAGCTTCAGACTTGGCAAAATTCTCCATGAATGCATTAATCTGATTGACCGTCGTTAAGGCTGATAAGTTGTTAATCGCATTCACATCTCGTAACACCGAGGTCAAGTCCGTAGAGGAAGTCTCTGGAAGCATGTGGGAAGTAGCCACAGCACTAAGATGACTGCGAATACTCTCAGTCAACGTAGTTAGGGCTGGGTGCAACTTAGCTTGGACAACATTTATCGGATCGTTTGAGAGCTCGGCATTTACTTCCGCTTCGTCCTCTTTGGTTGGCTTGAAAAGACCCGTCTTCGTCTCGGTTTCTAGATGCTTCGCCTTTGACGGCAAGACACCGACTTGAAGAAGTGCAGGTCTTGATCTCTTTTTGAGATAGCTGATTCGAAAAGGTACAACAGAATTATCACCCTTTTCGGTGTTTGCGTTGGACTTCGAGGGGGATGCAAGCTTTACAGAATCTGTTATCTGCTCGGGACGAAAAGTTGAAAGGGGTGCCATGCCAGTCTCATTTTCGAGTAAGCCAGAGTTTGCTATAGAAACCGTAGACGGTCGCGGTGGTGGAGGGGGTGGTGGTGGCGGCGGTGGTGGTGGTGGCGGCGGCGGACATAAGTTCACAGGCCCATTAAATGAAATTTTGGGACAGGGAGGCAATGCAATCGAAGACAGGTTGGCACTAGGAGGTAAGGGAATATCCCCTAAAGTTACATCCACCAACGATTTTGAGCTGGGTGGTTTTTCAGTTGGTAAACCTTAAAAAAAGTGTTAGGCATAAAGCTAAACAACCAGGTAGTGGTATTGAAGATATATCAACGCACTCAAGTACATCGTCGATCTCACTAGTTAAAATATGTGGTAAAATTTTTCTCTCTTACTCTGTCGGAGAAGCTGGATCATATTCCATTTTTTACGCCGAATCTCAGAGAAATACAAGAGAAAACGCCGACAAACGAGCAACCCACACACAAACTCACTCTTTCACTTCTACCGCCCTAAATGAGGCGTATTTTTCGGGTTAAGATTGTTTCGATAATTTCTCAGATAGGTCAAGGTTACAGTAATTCGGGAACATGAACTAAAACCTAAACCTATTCCTATAAGTTGGGATAACGAGTCCGTGAAGACGAAGACTTTCAATCAACAATGTAAATTTCTGGTGCAATTAATTAGACAGCGCTTTCAACAGACGGGCATTATAATTTCAGCTCCTTTGAGTTAACGATGTTTTAATCTCTACCCTAGTGTAGAAAACAAGTTGTTTTGGAATAACTCTTGAACGGATTGTCCACTGTCTAAAGTTGGATGTAATTTACGTGGAAGACAGTCAGTCGGTTCTCACCAGAGAAACTGTTTTTATTCCATCTAGTTATGAGACTATGGGAGCGCCAATTATTTAGGATATGCTCTTACGAGAAGAGGCGGTCTTTGAAGAACTAAAAAGTCGGAAGGCATGCAAATCCCCTGGCCCTGACGAGATTCCAGCAAAGCTTCTCCTCAAACTTGCTTGAGAGCTGGTTAAATCACTATCCTTTCTGTGCCAGAAATTGTTCGATACGGGAGTTCTTCCTACCGACTGCAAAACAGCCCACATTACACCACTTCGTAAAAGCCGTAATCGTGCATTTGCTGCAAACTACAGGCCTGTCAGCCTGACCTCAATCTGTCGCAATGCTATGGAGAAGGTTGTCAAAAAAAGAATTGATAATTTATTTAGAAACCCGTTACCTCTTAGCAACTGCACAATACGGATTTAGTAGGGAAAGATCGTGTGTTACGAACTTACTTTGGTTCAGTATAATTTATTATATATAAGGAAGATAGGCAGAGCCTTTTAAAACCCTATTTACAGATAGCAAAATAAGTAAATGTTACATGGCAATAGTCGTTTTAGTATATCGATCATTGCTGTCAACTAAATATATATCCATCAAGTGAAAATTCATCAAGTCTTCTTTTAAACATTTCAACGCTTTCAGCTTGAAAAACCGAAGTTGGTAGTTTGTTCCATTCTTCTATCAACCGTTGAAAAAAGAAGTTGGCCCGCACTTCAAGTTTGGCGTGTTTTCTTTTCAGTTTGTATTGGTGAACTCGAAGACTTGTCATGATTGCCAATTCAAAAAAGTTGGCCATCTGAAGAGCACAATAAACTCCTCTGACCATGTTGAAGACTAAGGTCATATAATATCATATACGATGCAAACCTGGACAAAAGCAAGGTCAAGGTCAAGGTGCACTGGTCGATTTTCCAAAGCTTAGTGAAATCTAAAATTTTGAACGTATTTTTCGTCGTATACTGTTATATTATTCCAATATACCTCAAAATCCTATTTATAGGCCTCCTATTTTCGCTAACGCAGAAAATAGCCTTCCTCTCAATGGATGCCACCCAAATCTGTTTC